>CAJUYH010002018.1:0-43422 GCA_910591685.1 Galerucella tenella | reverse complement strand
CTGATATAACTTTATACCCAGAATAACTATACCTAGTATAAATCTCTCTTGTAAAACCGGCCCTTAATATATTTTCCACACTCTACACCACATTCACAAACGCAACACGAATAGAATATTCTTCAACGAGTGCAGAATGATGGCTATTATTCACGCGGATGAACTTGAATAATAGCCATTCTACACAAGTAAAAGACTATACTTTCTCCACGACTAAAAAGAAAAAACTTCCAGAGTGAGGATCGAACCTCGATCGTCTGCGCCATAGTCAACCACAACTAGGCTATAGAGTATATTTATAAAAATGTAAAGAGTAAATATACGTAACTCATATTTTCAATAGGAAGCCTTACATTTATAAATGAAATTAATTCCGGGAAGCGTACATATTCACTATCGCTACTGTTGTCCATTTTTTTCTCTTATAATACGTAAAATTATGATTTTATAATTATTTTGACGTTTCAAACGACGTGCTGTCAGAAGCGATTTGCGTTCTTAGGTATTTGACGTTTTGAATAGTCTAGTCAACAAGTGCCTTTTTGGCCAACTTTTTTCAGCAGTCTCCGAAAATTATGATCGAGGTGTCATTCGATTCGGGATGGCATCTAGATGATTTTTGAAAAAGATGAAGTTCCGCAAACAAAAATTGCAAAGGTTATTAACAATTAACTAAAAAAAGGGGGTTTAGTTTTTTTGCAAATATCTCAAAAACTAATAAAGATTTTACAAATAAAAAAAAAGATTTGAAAAGAGGAGGAAATTTCCTAAAAAAAACCCCGACTCCCGGAACTGTAGGACCAATATTTATAATTTTCCCAGAGGGATGAAATTACGGCCGAAAACGTGTGTTCTGGCTTCCGTAAGCCTTTGGACACTTTATTAATAAAAATTATTTTAACATATTAAATATGAAATTTAAGAATTTTTTTTATGGAATTTCAATCTTTGATACAAATAATGATTTTTAAAAGAAAAATTGTTTCTTAAAAAAAATTTTTATTGCTTAAAAACGCATTTGTTAATTAACAATTATTTTCTCCCACTTCTAATTCATATTAAGGAACAATTTTTTTTAAATCATTATTTATTTTTCTTTTCGATTTATAAAAAAAAATTCGTTTTATTTATTTTTTCATTGTTCAGTTATTTTTGGTAGAGCGCGAATTTTAAACTAATGGCATTTTTATTCAAATAATTTCATATTGGTAGGTAATGTCAAGAAGCAAATATATTAGAGACAATCTCGGTATAAAAATTTTTGTTAACCCTGTTATCCCTGTATTCTCGAAATATTTGAATTTGTCCATTATTTTAGGTTGATAATAGAAAAAAATATTAACCACTAGTAAAGAAATTCAACTTCTCAGTTTTCAACTTTTCAGTTGACTAGAAGAAGCAATAATTGTCAACTTCACAGCTAGTAGAGAAAAATAGTTATTTATGTAACTAGTGTGTAAAGTAGCCTTTTTTTGACGAATGTGAATATTGTCGCATGAGCCGCAGGCGAATGCAACAATCACATGAGTCGAAAAAAAGGTCTTTACACACGAATTGCATACAATATTTTTTCTACTAGCGAATATTTAATTAAAATACAAAAGTTTAATAGTAAAGTAATAGTAGTGCGTAAAGAAACATACTTTACGCACTAGTGCGTAAAGTAAGTTAAATTTTTCTTTAGAAGAATCTTTAACGCTATTATTAATTTCTAATAAGATATATTTTTTTCGTAAATACTCATGGATTTGCTTACCCTAGGTATAGTCGGAAGATCTCAATTTAAATTTTAAATGTCAGATTCAATTCACAAAGAAATGTCAGTCACTCACCGCCAACTTATGCCTATTTACCGTATTATTTCCAGTACTCAATAATTATTTAACAATAATTATTAGGTTACTTTACCGAATTCTATAGGTTTCTATCTCCAATTCATGAAAAAAACTTAGATTTAATATCCGTTTATTATACCTATATTTTTATAAGACTAGATATCTATAACTACATACATATTGGAATTTTTTCTTTACGCACTAGTGCGTAAAATAAAGTTTTACGTACTCGAAAATGTGTCTAAAGTACGTACTTTACACACGGTAGTAGAAAAAAGCCTTTTTGCTTGTCTTTCGCCAATAGTTTTTATTCTAGGAGGCTGCAAAAAGCTCCTTTTCCCATTTTCGGATATAAGAAAGAAGAATGTAGTGTCAGCATGTTAGAGACATTGAAACAGTAAGGGAGACCCTAAGGTTGAAGTAGTTTGAATAGGAGTTAGACCTTTAATAACGCTGGAAATTACATCAGGGCGAAAAGGGAAGAAATTTAACCAGTGAACATAAACATATCAGAATATACTGTTAGGTGAATGAACTGCGCGACTGCGGCTAGAAGCTGGAATTCCGCTATTTATAGTTTGGACAAAAGTATCTGAAGCTGAAAACATCTGCGGCCGAAAACATTCGATATATTTTTTTATCACAAACTTTACCTACATAATAAAATAAATGCCCATCTAGGATTAGCGGGAATAATTGTAACATTAATTGAAGTTGAGACAATAAAATCAAAAATGGCAAACTTCGATAAAAAAGCAATAAGTTGATCATGTTAAATCCATTTAAATAAAAAAATAAATTTATTTAGAAACAGAAATTTAAAAAAAAGATACCAATATAGATCAATTTTTGACACAGTTATGGTTATTTGAAAATAAAAAAGCAGTTTTTTTGAAAACTTTTATTGGGTTAAATAAAAAAATTTTAAAAAATTCTCCAAAATGTTTTTCAAAGGGTAGAAAAGAATGGAAAACTTTTGGCCAGATCGGAAAGGGATCGGGCTCGATTTGGCATGAAACACCCCAAAACTGTTACGAAAGAAGAAAGGCACCATATCGTCCCGGGCCTATAGGGCCCTGTAAATGATATCAAATTAAATTGCATACTTAAAACTCTACCTCACTACATTATTGAATATGAAATTCATTTCCAATAAAACGAAATGCCAAACATTTTCTAAATACAGTTTGACCGACATTCTTGTTTCATTCCATTCACCATTCTAAAAATATGCTGCAAGAATTGAAACTTCACTGACGTTTATACATTTTTATGAAATTTTTATACGAGTATATTTCAAGTACCGAATACGTTAAATATTTTCAAACGTTTATGTTGGAAAAATGTCGCATTCTGGAATAATAAAATGAAGTTCAATTTGTTGAATTATGCAACAGTATCAATTTCAAACATCAGAATTTAAGGACAATGACCATGAGCGCAACATTGTAAAAATTTGTTTCTATTAAAATTCTGTTATATTTCATATTTTTAGCGTATTATATTTATTATACAAGACCCATTAACAAAAATGTCAATTCACTTTTGAATATAGTAATAGGGGTGCCCGGGATGAAATGAAAAAAAGTGTAAATGTAAAGTTTTTCATTTCATTGGGGGGGAGTGTACAAACTCTCAAAAATGTAAACAAAAAGAAACAGATGGAAATATTCAAGCCTTTCTCAGAGGGTGGAAACATACTCTTGAAAAAAGCTATACACAATATACAGAGACATCTGTAGTTGCCATTAATTATAATTTAATATTTAGCCAAGTTTTTTTTCAAAGATGGCGCTGTTTTCGTAAATAACTGGTAGCACCAAGCACCAGGGTGTCTATTTAGTAACAGTGAGAGCTCCTACGAGAAAAAAATATTTATAAAGTGCGCATGCGAGCTCTCTCGAAATAGCAAATTACGATACAGTCCGCATGCGCACTTTATAAGTGTGTACTCTCGTATGAGTTCAAAAGCCCAAAAGTTCGTTATATTAAGAGTTTCATTATATTTCAGGATCCATTACATAAAATACAAAAGAAGCTAATTAATATTTTTATGATATTATATATAGTATTATTGATAAAATAAAAAGGTGTTCTTTTTAATATCTTGTTTTATTTATAAACCAAAAGGTACTTCATACTCTTTCAAGCCAGAAGTAACAATTTTACCACCACTTTCGAAGTATTTTCTACTTAAAAAATGCATTGAGGGTCAGAAACCTGAAATTGTTATTTTGGACCTGGGAGGTTTTTGAACAGGATTATGGAAGAATGAAATTAAATTAAGCCCCATTAAAATTGATAGATTTCTGATTAACTTTCTCTCTTACTATACGACAACTACAGATGACAGCACATTTGATGAATCCAAAATATTAATTATAAAGGGCAGTCTTTTGGTTATATCTGGTCTGTGGTCTTTCTGATGACCGAGATTTATTAATCTGACGATTAATTAGTGAGGGATGGCCGTAAAAAGGGGTGTAGAAAAAAAGGTGTCAGATATTCAAAGGGAATGTTAAGTGAAGTCAAAAAAGTGTCCAATTCAACTGACTAACGATTTGGATACGACCAAAAGTAATGAAGGATTTTTTAAAATGTAAAAAAATGTTACCTAGATATACTGACAATTTGAAAAAAAAGTGTTTCTACTGGCGTGAGAAAAAGGCCCTTTTCCGCACTTATTTTAGTTTTGAAAAAGTTACTTTGTTAGGTAAACTACTATTTTGATTTGAGTTTGGACGGTTGGTGTAGATAAGTATGTGGTATCAATTCTAAGTGAACTAAGTAAAAGTAAAAAGGAACTGCAGGCGAAGTAGTGTGTTTATATGATGAACTAAATACTTAATTCGATTTTTCAATTCTCATAAATACTGTATTGAGGAAGAATATTCAAAGCAGATTTCGAAAAACATCACAATAATTATTAATGTAACATAACGTAACTGACTTACCTGTTTATGCATTTCGACGTTGAGACCATAAGACATTTCGTAGTACTGAAACAAACAAAAAATGTCAAAATCAAATTTTTTTTCACAATAAATAACTATAGTATAGAACTGATAAGTTTGAAGTGGTATGGGCCGATTAGCCACCTCATCAAGTCTAATCTAGATAAATAATTATGGTATAAATAATCAATTTACATGACCGTTCAAACATTTTACGTACTTAAAGATCGTTTCAAAGGTTTTGATACCGCACAGCGCCTATAATAAACGGAAAACGGTGGTTGGGTATCCCAAAAAAGAAAGAAATTGTGACAGGCCACCCGGAATTCGGTCAAATAACTATAGGTAATAAATGGTTTACAACTATTTTATGGTCCGAACCCCCGATCCGTGCTGTCAACTCTCCATTGAGAGATACTTTAGTATCTGGCTGCATGAGCTATGCTTCAAAGTCAAGAAATAATATTATAAATTCATTCAACCTCAAGCAAGAAGGAGAAAATTCACTGAAACCCACAGTAACGCCTATTTGTGAACTGAATTTTTCAAGTATCCCCAATAAAAGTAATCTTTAAGTAGGATTGAAATCAGGTGAACTTGGAGGCCATTCCTACCTCGTCCACCAATTCATTGTCCGGAAAATATCTCATCTAAGTGTATGGTGATCTAAATAACGCCGAACATTTACACCTAAATAAGCTGGAGCTCCAACTTGCTGGAATCATATCTGTTTCTCAGTGTAGGTACAATTACATTTCTAAGTAGAAGCTTATATTTATTCGACGTTAAATTTCCTCCGATAAAGAATGGCCCAATTGACAAAATCACTTCATTCTACATTTAAACATTTAAATTTCTTCAAATCTATATATTTTGCACTGTTTATATATTTAAGACCTACTCTAAATAAAATCGTGTTACATATGGTTGAGATGGTATTGAATACGAGATTCCAACAATGACTGAATATACAGGGTGATGAATTTGAAAAACCAAAGTAAGTTACTAATAATATAATAGGAACAGCAAATCTGGCAACATTGAGAATATTAAATCTAGAATCTACGTATCCCAAAATAGGTGTATCTAAATTTAGTACAATTATGACTAGCAGTTTACGAGATAATTGGCCGTTTCCAGACTTTTGGGCCACACTGTATATGTATAAGTGTCATTATGACATTCCATCACTAGGCAACTCTGCGCCTACGAACCAGAGTTTGTATTTCATAAAATGCTGAGGGATCAGATTACACAAAGTCCCCAATATAATAGAAACAAACAGAGACAGATAATGTTAGTGCCTAATAAGTAGAAGTTCCGCCTATTGTTTCGGACATTTTTTAGTTTTGAATCAATTTGTTGATTTGAAAACGCCAGAAAATCTATTTAATACGATTCTGACACATGATAGATATTGTCTGAACGCTCAAACAATATTATTCATTGATTGAAATTTGTTTAAAAGGATTTCATCTCTTAGTGGCTTTCCCCGTTAATCCTTTAATAACAACAAATAGAAAACCGAAAGGAGTAGGAGGCACACTATATGAAATATATATATATATATATATATATATCATTTTCCAAGTTTTTTTCTACAAACTCCTGAGACACCCTGTATATTTTGAAAATTCAGAGAACATTACTTCATAAGTATAATGGAATAAAGAAGGGTTAATATTGTATCGATTGACTGCAATTTCTATGTATATAAAATTACCTGTCTCATTCAAAAATACTTATTTATTTTTAACAATAAAGACTGATGATACACAGCTTTAAATCCACATGATAACTCTTTCCTGGTGATTGTGGATGGCAATAATAAAATTGTTTGTGTTCTCAATAAATTTACAAGATATTGAAGCGAGTTGAGTGATCGAATCAGCATGATATGAATACCCCGTTAACCTAACAACAAGAGCACGGCACGCCATACACAAACTCCAATATACAATGGTAAAAAGCTTGATAGAAATCGGCCTGAATTATTTCCTTCACTGGTGGTTATTAAAGTAGTTTTTTGTAAAAGGCTGATGTCAGTTCGACACGCGATTTAGCAGTTACCTTTATTATCATAATAAATATAAATATGTTTCAACAGAGTAGTACAATCTTTATTGAAAGAGTTTCGATGCTTTAAATAATATTGGTAGTTTGCACGATAACTACCTACTGACTTACAAATATATGGATACAAATTTAATCTACTGTTTCAGCAGCGTGTTTTTTAATAATCTGTTCAATCGCAATATGAAAATCTCGTCCAGCAATACCAAATTCAGATAATCAAAAGTTTTGTGTTTCCTCCGAAAAATAAACATACCAGAAGAGTAAACAGCTGATACCAACATAATATTAAGATTATACAGGGAGTGCTAATTGAAAATAGAAAGTGAGGGGTGTCTGCCAAAGGACTGTTAAGTGAAATTAAGTTTTCGATACGCTATTAGGAAGGAATTTGAATGCCATTTACAACATTCTTTACAGTTTTGGATTATCTTTCAAATTAAGCGAGATATTGCTTGTAATTGGGACACGGTGTATACAGGGTGTCCAAAAACTCTTCTACCAAACGGAAACTACATGTTCTAGAGGCGATTTTAAGTCGATTAAGCTCAAATTACCTTTATCCGAAAATGCTTCCTAAGGGAGCTACATTCCTTTGAATAAGAAGACGGCCTCATAATGAGTTTTCTCCAAATTATTCAAAAAACCTTCGCGGTAAATAAAATTTTCTCAGATACATCACAAGCGTGTCAGTCGGGGGGACCAGCAGATAGTTTTATTAAAAAGTTTTTCATATATCCGACACCGAATTTGGAAAATTCAAGATAATTTTCATAAAAAATATTCTCCTTTTTCAAATCGATATCATGAACCGTTTTCGAGAAAAATAAATTTAAACTTTTTGTGTTTCTTACATAAAATCATGTTGGATTATGTGTAGTTATCTGTAGTTTCCGTTTGGCAGGAGAGTTTCTGGACACCTTATATTACTTTGTTGTAAATACCCACATTAAATTTATAACGTTTAGTGGTTGTAGTCCTGGATAACTCAACAACTATTTGTAGCGACCTGGTAGAGTAATTATGTAAATCCGAGCGAGTCATACATTTTTCACGATAGGTATAGTTCTTTTCAATATCTAAGAAACTGACTTGACTTGACTTTGGCTTGAGATGCAATAAAACCAAACTTTTCGGATTTACCATGCACAGCCGCACTTTACCAGATGAAAAAGAAATAAAATAAAGTATTCATAGTAAGAGTGACCCATTACTCTTATAGAGTTCTCAGTTCTCTATTCACCAACAAAATAAATACGGTGCACGCGAATTCCCGCCAGGTTCCTTAA
The DNA here is from genome assembly GCA_910591685.1 of Galerucella tenella. Lineage (NCBI taxonomy): Eukaryota > Metazoa > Arthropoda > Insecta > Coleoptera > Chrysomelidae > Galerucella > Galerucella tenella. Next base: position 35,271 of record CAJUYH010002018.1, on the reverse strand, counting down.
TGACCAATATAATATACTTGAGTTCCCGTCCGACACTTGCAGGTATCTTAATCCCGCACTCGAATTGCCGTCCAGTTTATTTAATCTGTTTTGTTATCGGAACTGCCCCAATAGTTTACCCTGAGAGGGGTGAGGTTAGGTGTCTTATTATTCCTGAAAAAAATGTACAAATACCTTTACCATTTAATTTATTTTATATTTTATATTTCCCTAATCTCCTTAATTTTGTGTTTATCTTGTTGCGCGCAATTCGGCTCCTAGTTTTGGTGTTCTTACTCGTATTCAGGTAGAAAATGACCGCTGCGCGCATCTCATCCCTGCCCAAATAAGTACCTTTTTAACAGGTCAGTTTTCATCCTGAAGGGAACTCCAGTGACAGCTTAACGTACCCTAATATTATGACATAGGTAGAGTGGTTATCCGGACGGGAATTCGTGTGCGTCCAATAAATACGACCCTGTCACGGCTAATACTTTTATGGCTTTATTGCATGTCATTATCTCATCCCAGATCAGGTCGGTTCCTTAGATCGTGAAAAGAACTATACTGTTGAATAAATTTTGCTATTTCAAAGATATACCTACAAGGTATGGGTAGAATTTTGTACTTTAAAAACAGAGTTTTACAATCCGCATCCCTAGAATATTTTTCAGTCGAAAAGCTTCTTCAGCACCAGCCGCATTGCCCCGGTGTACAATTTAGGTAAGAGTGAACAATTGCAAAGTACACACCTTAGAAAATTGGATAATAAAGATGATCTCACGAAGAAACGATGATGGACGAGGCCATCCGCGAAAACAAGAAGACAACGACGACGCACCGACCACCACCCGTCATTCTGCGGAGCATCTACCACTGGAGCTCCGTAAGAAAAGAAATCGAAAGACGAAACATAAAGACAAGGTTCATAACAATCCGGGAAAGACTCGGAGTGAAAATACCCTGCGACGGACCAGAGGACTTCAGGAACCTCACAAGATACCTGAGAGAAGAGAGAAAACAAGTGGAGTGGTATACTTATATGCCACAAGAAGACAGGATGGCAAGGATCGTCATCCGAGGACTAACGCACTGCGAGGACACTAAAGAAATCAAGGAAGAAATCGAGAGACAAGGGGTAAGTATAAAACGACTAACCCAATTACATTCCAGATTCGGAGAGAGAAGACCGCTACCCATCTACCAGGTGGAGCTGGAGCCTGAAGAAAAAGAAAAAATCCGGAAAATCCAACACATCCAGAACGTGAGGATCAGGTGGGAAGAACAAAGAAGAGGCTTTCACCACGGACAGACGACGAGTAGCGTAAACACGAAATGCGTGAAGTGCCCACGACCGAAGACCAAGCTGGCCACCTGCGCAAACTGCCAGGGAGAACACCCGGCAAACTACAAAGGATGCCCAAAAGCCCCAAACAACCAGAAGACAAGGACAACAGCAACAGCAGTGAAGAAGACAGGAGTCAGCTACGCCCAAGCCGCAGCTAACAAGAAAACAACAACAAAACAACAGATGCTCGAACAGGTGACACAGCTATTAGCTCAGCTAATGGCTTAAAGTCGCTTGTAAGAGATCGGAAGAAAAGAAGACACACTCTATATAAGGGTGTTTTCAGCCGAAATTGCCGGCTGAGGACGCACTTTGTAGAGGCAGCGCAAACACACACAACGGAAGACCGCCGAAGAAAAAACCACCGAAGTTACACGGCCAAAGAGAAGACGGCTCGCCCCCAGCTGCTAGCCCTTTTAGCCAGGGACGAGCTGTACGCCGAAACGCGAACTACGATGATGAGATCGGATAAGATGGGGGGAAGTGGTGGAAGTCCTCCCCGGAGATGTACCTCGCTTAGAGAGGAACATCCTGGGTGGGACGGGCTCATCTAGGTTATGTGTGTGTGTGTCAGAAATGTTTGTAATTTGGTTCTGGCCAGGTAGTAGACTCCGTTTCACATAAGAAGAATCCACACGTAACAATATCTAATGTGCAGCTTCTTCGCGCATGCGACTGCAACTTCTAGACTTCTAGTGAGTTCTTCTTATGTGAAGCGGAGTCTAAATTAGATATCAATTAAGATGCCATCCAATAACATGTAATTTGGTTCCCAGTCCCAAAAAGGGCATTGGTAATTTAGTTCCCGGGTCAAATGACAATGACAAATATGTTTAAACATATGAATAATATTCCAATATTCAATTTTAATAATGTTAAGTAATTACTTCACCATACAGTACTATCTGCTATAAAACATAGAAACAAAAATCTATTTTTGGAGAAAATTTTTCTATTGCAATCCACACAAAAAAATTGAAGGTCGACAATTTTATCATGATTTAAATTTGCATAAAAAAAAATTAAGAACTCTTATTTAAGCCAATTTCGACGATCAATTTTCCATTCAATAATAATAATTGGTTAATGTTGAAACTTAATGACTGTATCATTAACCGCAGTTGATTGGCGACTAATCAAATAATAATAATAATAATCATAGATATAGGTAGTATAATAAGATGCAAATCAACTGTTAGTTACATACATTATTTGTATTTTTTTTTTGGTCAATTTGACAAATGGGATTTTTCTATCGGTAGAGTAGTGAATCAATTAGGAAATAGCTTGTTAACTTTTTTTTTCAACACACCAGAGATCGTTAGTAAGCGTCTCGGTAATTTATAGGTGCCTTTTTGAATAAATAGTTCCGTATTAACAGCATTTTTAGAATATTTCTTATTGGATGGAATTTTATTCAAAGAAAAATTGAAATATTATTCAAAATTATTATCAAACAAGGAGTGCCAGAATCTTCAAATTAATGGAGTTTCGTATTTTAAACAAGGCAAGTTTTAAAACCCATCAAAGATTTTTCGAATTTTGAGATAATTGCTGAAACAAGTTAATCTGAATTATCTTGTCTGAGAGTAGAATATAAATTTTCAGAAAATGGTAAAAGCTGGTCCAAAAATTGTCAAATAGAAGTTGTAAAGAAGAAATTATCAAATATTTATTTACCAAATAGTCGTGGACAATCACATTTTTCTACAAAATTATTTAAAACAAATAAACGGTCATATTTTTAAATTAATTTTCAAATTTTTTTTGCACAAACTTTTGTGTTTTGTACAAAAAATATTGAATTACAAAAAAAACAAATCCTGTCCTAATAAACTACATATCTATTCGCCAAAAATACATCCCTTTATGTAAGCAGTCTTAAAATATCATTATGCGAGGTGGTATAAAAATAGCGAATCCGATTTCCCAACACATACGTCAGTCAAAATGCCATAAGAAACAACAAAGATGCCAGAAATGTCGGTGACAACGGCTAGCTTAAGTATTTGCATGCTTCGGAGTATTTGAATTAATAGTAGTCATAGATTGTACATAAGAATATTTCATGCGATCACAGAATACTAAAGCATTATCTAATACTTGACTTCAAAGTAGTAGTCATTCTTATTATAAATTACTCAGTACTTTTCTATCAGGTATAGTGCGACTCTGCACGGTAAATCCGTAAAGTTTTATGGTTTCATTGCATCTCAAGCTCAAGTCAAGTCAAGTCAGTTTCTTAGATCGCGAGTTTGAGGTGGGTTTGGTTGGTGGGCATCTCCGTGGGGATGAGTCCAACACTGTCTGGGTACTGGTTGAGGACCCAGTCGAACATGAGTTTCCCATCTCGGCCCGAAAAAAAAAAGTTTCTTAGATCGTAAAAAGGGCTATACAGACATGCCTCATCCAGTTATACCGGAAGTGAATGGCAGCTTGGTTATTTCAAATAGAATGTATAGTTTGGCAAGTTTTATCTGAAGCTACGAGGCATCGATAAGAGGCGAGGAAACATGGCGCATATCTGTCATGAACGGACAAGTGGCGTGCGGTACCTATTTTACCAAGTGAAATTGAAAATACAAAGGTCACTGACAATACCAACGCCACTGGATAAATCAATATCAGTCAATTGACGACGTGAGAGGGAAGAACACACGCACGCGCTTGCCAATAAGAAGTCAGCTGGTCAGGCCTTTCGATAAAAATCACCAATTATGTAATTCGGAGGGTGTGGTAATTATGGTTTTCATACAACGCTGCCAGAGCTTGAAGAAGCCCATAGCAAATTTGCAAAAGTGCTCATCTTTTAATATTCATAAATTGAAAAAATAATGTTAATAGAAAAAGTCCAAGGAAACAAGCACAATAAAGAATTAACGTTTAATCATATTGTTCATGATAAAAAGTCCCTTTTCTAATTATTATCACTACATACTTAGCACTTTAGCTTTTTCATAGTAAAACGTGGCAATATCGAATGTTTTCGACTGCATTCCTTTCACGGCTTCAGATAAACTGGCCAAAGTATATAATGTAAACTTTTTCGATTCAACGTTAAATTTTCAAGTAACTTTTTGTAGAATTTCCCATAGTTGAGATGTATATTTTCCAAAATAGTAATTTTTTCCTGAAAAATTGAGATGTGAATACCTTTGTTAAAAATTTTGATTCCACATTCTTAATATCGCATAAATGAATTTTTAATTAAGGAATAAAATTATCAACTAGAAAATAAATGTCATTGTTGTAAAAGCATGGTGCGCTTTGTCTATCGTTTGGTTGTGTAGTCTGTTCTCATGCTTAGCACGTCCTTGGGCTCTCCCGGTATCACAAGGTTTAAGGGAGGGAGAGGTCTTATAGAACTTCCTTTGTTGTTTTGGGAGCATTGCCCAATTTTCATTGTGATGGCCAGATTGTACCTTGCTGAGTCTCATCATGGTCAATCCTTGCAGAGCTTTCGACCACCATACCGAAGAAATATAAGTTGTGGCAGGTTGTTGCATAGCCAATACAGCATATAAGATTTTAGCCGCCATTTTATTCCAAAAGAACGTCTGGCCAGTCTACTTGTGTGGTCTCTGATTTAATTATAGCTTCAGGTAAGTTTTTTCTTTTCCCACCAATACTTCCATCACTGTCGTTTTATTAGGACTTAAATTTAATATTTTGATAATTGGGAAAAGTAGAATTCGATAGATGGCGCTCTGAAATGTTAACGTCATCTTAGCAACGAGTAAAACAAATCAGCTTTTTGCTTTTTCTTTGATTGTGCTTTAGTATTTTGTGTTGTTAAACTAAATTTTGACTCCTGATATTTTTATAATTGGAGTAATAGGTATGGTTGATATTTGTGGAAAGTACAACAAGCGTTCAGATAACTGTTTAGTTTTAGGCCTGATTTCGTGTTTTTATTCAATTTTTGATATAATTATATCTACAAAAGTTTCAGGAAAGGTAGGTTTGTATTGAGTAATATTTTAAATCTTTAATACCGACTTATTTTCTCTTTGATCTGCAATGAAAACAAAAAATAGAATAACATAACCTCTTCCATAATATCTCTGATTATATAAGAATATTACCTCAGAATAAATAGAAAAACACAGTTTTAAACTTGTTACTGACACAAAATTGAACAAATAAAGTACGAATTTACGGTAATTACGTTGCTTTGCACATAATACAAAAACAATGCAAACACAATTATTTTACTCGTTGCGACAGTTATAACTTTTTCCGCCAGAGGTCTCATTGAATTCTACTCCGCCCAATAGTTTTAAAATGTTGCTTTCGTTAAGCAACTCGATTCTGTTCTCTATTAGAAATTGATCTAGATATCACCCAATATTCTAAATGTAATCCTCTTTCTATAATCAAACGGTCACGCTACTGTTTGATTAAAATACTACGTGTGCTCTGTAAAAACTAACAAAACCGTTTATGCTGACAGTCCTCACATACCTCATTGAAAAAGCATTCCGGACCACCAGTTTCGGAACGAATTATATGTTAACGAACCACTTTTTATTTTCTTGTCTTGGAATGTAAAACTTGAATACCGCCAACATAAAAAAAAGTTGGAATTAATTACTTATTATTATCTTGAATTCCCATGTTTTTTAATAGATTAGCCTATACAAAAAAAAGTATAACTTATATGTGCGGGCATGTGAAACAAATATTATCATGGGTGAATTAACTTGAAATAAAAATAATATAAAAGTTTATTTCAAGGAATTTTTTTTAATTTCTTCATTTTTGAATAAATAGGCATCACATCAAATGTAACATCTGTCATTCTGACGATGATATTTTAAAAATCGAAATAATTATCAAAAAAATTTAGAATTTTCATATAGATTTTTTTATTGAAGTGAAATTCTTCAGAAACTTAGTTTCATTTAAAAAAAGTGATTATATATTTTCTTCATTCAGCTAAATCTTTTATTTTAACAATTGGACATTTCATGAAACTTATTTGATTTGAGTTTTCACAATGTACATACTTTTAAAATTCAAGAAGAAATATTTGCCAACTATTTGTAAAATAGGAATTTTTGTGGTTTTGAATTTTTATTTTTGGTCAATATTATTAGTTTTATTATTTTAAATTTTATATGTGTCCCAGTTACTAACTTCTAGAGATTCCTTTTTTCTTATTTTTCTAATAGAAAAAAAATTGTTTATATGAGATTATATTGAAACAAAAAAAATTACATTACATATTCTTCATGTTTATAAATAACAATTATATACTCAAATTTTGTATATTATAGAATTATTTTTGTTAAATTTATTATTAATGTCACTTTTCTACCATCAGAATGTTTCTTATTTCAATTTTAATTTTTAAATTGTCCAAAATATTATCAAGTTCTATGAATAATTTCTAGAATATCATACTATGAAATTATTACGGAATCAAGTAATTTGAAGTTAATTTTTAAATTTCAATTAATGAAAATTTACTCACTCTTTTTTCTTCCTCTTGTTACAATTTCAACTCTTTATAACATGATAAAAATTGTCAATTTATTTTTATATTTTGATACAAATCGAAGTCTGATTGGGTTCCTACCATTTCTATGTACTGCAAATTTCTAATTCCAGAACTTTTAATTTTGCTCAATGCAATCGATTTTTCATAATAAAAATAGTTTTTCTACCTTTCCTCAAATTAACAACCTCACTTATCTCGCTGCGACCGGCAATTTTTTTTAAATCACCCTTTTTTCGAATTTAAATTTTTTTAATTTATTAAATATTTTGACAGTATAAAATAAAATTATTTGTGATGGATTTCTCAATTTTCAGTATATATCTTCGTTTCGTTTCTGTCATAACAATGACCCCACTTGACAACAGATGCTCTGGTATGTCAAACATTTTGCGTTTCTATTGGTGGAAGGACCATCAATCATTGCAAACTGTTTCTTAAAAGTACATACACCAAATAGTGTTCTGTCCAGCAGCAAATTACAATCGATTCATGAGGTTTGTTCGAATCAGTTCGGGATTTTACTGAGTTTGCGTATATTGAAATTATCGTCGCTAGTTTCAATCCACGCAAACTCAGTAAAATTCCGAACTGATTCTCAAGCTTGTTCGAACTAACCTTTTATTTTTATTTTTTTAATCTTATACTTTTTATAATATATATCCTTTGTCTACATTTGTTTGATCATTTTACTGGCAGCTTGACTTTTAGTTTATCTTTCACAAGTAGGTACATTTATCAAATTTGTTAGTTTTATCCCCGGTCTGCCTTATCTTGTAGGTGATACAATAATATTTTTATCGTCCATAATAAGCATCAGGAACTTTCGTAATTTCATATTTAGTAACAGGATACGACCAGCGAAAAGTTTATAAAGTAATTTCAGTCGATCGCGTACTAAGAGAACAAGTGCTATAGCATCTTTAATATAGAGGTTTAATTTATTTGGGACTTTTACAAAAAAGAAAGTTCACAACAGGTATGCAGCAGACGATTACACAGAGAAAAATATTTACCGATTTTTTTTTATTTTTTCAACAATAAACAAAGTTAATTTGAAAAGTTTCTATCCGTCTAAAAAATTAGAAATATTTTTTTCCTCTTACCTATATTGGAAACAACGCATTTTAACACTGTTATGAAAGACGTAACTAATAATTAGCAAAAAGGTATCGATTGCCCTTGACGACGAGCTGTAAGTCAACTTACCAGCCTTGGGTGGTGATAATTTATGGCATATAAAATGAGTATCTCATTTATTCATATGAATATAAATAGTACATTTATTACACTAATTGATAACATTATCTACATAATTTGAATAAATGTTTTCTCGTTTTTTCTCACTGTGTATAAAATATTCTGACTCCATAATTTCACCATCTCTAACCAAGTTTGGTTACTGGTTGGTTACTGGTTATGCAGGAGACTTCTGGCTTCGTTATATTGTAACTTTATTTGCAGCTTCCTGTTTGTTGTTGACGCTCTCCGCAATACTTGCATATTTCCATCCGCCATGTCGCTTGAGAGCTAAGACATCAACTCTAGTATTCGCTAATAAAGCGGCGACATTTTTTTGTATATTAGCCGATTTCAATGATACCTAGGTAGGTATAAAATCTTTAGCATGTCCCCAGATCAGATCTAGACTGGACTGGGACTGCCTTCAAAAATGCTTAACCCTAGCAAACCATAATAGCAAATCTATTAACATTGAACAGACAACGTGTTATATCAGGGCTAGTACTAGAGTGCCACCAAGATTTAGCCAACGCCTCGGTAGATAACAATATTATCCTGAGGTGGGTTAAAGGGCAAGACATGAGTAAAGGAAATCGCATTGCCGCATTGCCAGGAAAGCGGCTGGACTAAACATTTTAGGACCCAGTGACACCTACAGCCTGACGACTGACAATTGCGGAACTAGCCAAGCGTTACACCCATGCTCAATCCCCTAAGAGATGGGATGGAATCAAAGGATGCAGTCTTGCCAGGATCAACCAGGGCGACCCTAGGAAGAAGAAGAAATATTTGACGATGACCAGCAAAAACCTTTGTACAACAGTAAGATTTCTGACTGGCCACTGTCAACTGAGGAAACACCTCCATACTATGGGGCTAGTGGACACACCTCTAAGCAGGATGTGTGAACAGGAAGATGAAACTGTCAGGCATGTCCTATGCGAGTGTCCGGAGTTATCGTCAATGGGAGCATGTGTGTTCGGTGAGTATTGGCCTACACCTGCCGATATAAAGGAGATGTCTCCTAGTGACCTGTCCACCTTCCTGGGAAGGACAGGATGGACGATGACCTAGGAGGACAACTCCTCTGAAGGATGTACAATGGGTCACAAGTGGCCTAAGTGCTGTGAGCCTACACTCACCCTCCTTACTTTACAGATACAGATACAGAAATAGGTCCCTGGGCACAAGGGTATTCTAGGCAATAAAACGGCACACACCCTATCAAAGCTAGGTTCTGAAACTGATTTATTATGATACTTATTGGAAAATTATTTTACTTTTGGTAAAGCATAGTGCAGTTTGATTATTTATAAGATTATATTATCAACTATAACTTTAAATATTCCAACTTTTGCATAAAAACCACAAAATTGTATGTAAATTTTGAAAATATTCTCGTTATGGTGTCATTATACTAAATATCTTACATTAATAATGTATCAAATGATGTTAATTTGTGAAGACAATACTTATTGTTTATTTCCAAAACGAGTGATATTAACAATTCACAATCAAGTTTTATTTACTACAGCAACAAAATAAACCTTCGGAGTGGAATTCAGCACCAATTAAACCAGCCTTTACGCTATGGCTGGGATGGGGTATACAATTAATATTAATAAAACAATAAAAAAGGATGCAAAACGTGAAAATCTGAAAACAATAAAATACATTGAATTAAGAAAAAAACAAATTTAAACTATCCTGAACACGTTTAGCCAATATAATAATATTGAATAATTCATACCAAAGTTGAAAATAATAATTATTTATTATAAACTACCCAAAATATATCAATCAACGACAACAAATAATGCTTCCAAATGATATTAGACTTAGCCTAACAAATTGAAGTAATATTTAAAAAGATATTTTCAACAGACGTAGGTATACCCAGAAATATTGAATATCGATATAAAAAGCTAATGGCCCCGTAGTCGATGCCCCTCAACAAAAAAAAAGATTAAGAAATATTTATTTATTATTACTTTTTATTTATCTATTTATTCTAAAACAACTAAACGAAAGAAATATTGTGGTAGCGGCGACCGTCACAGGTTTATATAGGAACTAATAGAAGCTAACTGTAATTTTACAGTAACTTGAACAGCTGTGCCTAAGTTTATAGCAACATTTCTTCTCTTCTTAGGACTCTTCCATGAAAGGCCTTATTCGAGTAAGCGAGCCACAATTATTTTTGAAATTTTTCAATCTTCTCTACCTGTATAAGTGTTCCTTATATATTCTGTCACTTATTTCGAATTAATTTTGGTGTTATCAGGCACTATCCCTTGCGAAATACAGGATAACACAGAAAAAATAATGAGTACAAGGTGAGTGTGCATCACATTTTGTATGGTACTTTATAAAAAAAAACAAAGATGGCACTAATTGTCCTTGAGCTGCTGCAGATTGAGAAAATTTACAAAAATACTTAACAGTAAACACTAGATACACAACAGACCAAACAACGCTCAATGACTAAAATGGAGGCAAAATATTATTATAATATCGGATAGTCAAGCAGCTATTAAAGCAATAAGCTCTTGTGTAATCAGTTCCAAAATGGTGTGGGACAAACTCAATAAACTAGGCGAGAACAATATAGTAACCTTACTGTGGATTCTATGACACACTGAAATAGAAGGGAAGGAAATAGCAGACGAACTAGCGAACAGAGGGGTACTGAAATACCCTTTTGGGGAACGGAACCCTTTAGCGGTATTGGTTCCAATGTAATCTCGAGATAAATAAGCAAAGCCGAAATAAAGAGAAGGTCTAACCTTTGGAAATGTCTATAGTAGGGCTCAGACAATGAAATATTCTGTTGGGTGACTATAATCAGTAAAGATGAAATGAATGCATAAGTCAAAGTAAAGCTGTATTAAAAGATCCCAACGTGACATTGTCGCCTGAATGGGCACCTGAAAAGCTCAAAATAGTGGAGGAAAAAGAATGTAGATTCTGTGGCATCCACATACTTTCCAACTGCACAGCAATTCAGAATCCTAGTGCAATTGGATAGAAAAGGGACATTCCCCTAAGTTGAAGCCTGCAGATATTCTAAAATTCCTCCGGGAAATAGGACTAACAGAGCTACTAGTCTCTGAGACATTCCTCAGGAACAAACTAGAAGTAAGGTGGCACAATAGATCTTTCAGGTCTCAGTGAATGACATCCAAATATATATATACATACATGTTACCACTTCCGAAAAGGTGAAACAGAAAAATTACTTCAACAAAAGGTTTTAAATAGGTAAGAACACTATTTTCTAAAGTTAATATTTTTCACCAATCTAAATTGGGGAATAATTTGTAAGGCATTCAATCACATTTTGTAAGTGATAGATTTCTTAATGGCTTGTTTCCTAATAAGAATTTTCTCCCCAAATTCTAGGACATACGGTTTCCGAGATACGGCCGGTCACCACTATTAATAAATCACCCTGTATATGTTAGTTAGTCGTAACGAACACTTCACATCGTCATACTATGTGTAGACATAGGCAATTACACATTTATAATCATATTATACAATAATTTATATGTACTAATTGATGTATTTATATGTAATTATGTTCAACTAGGCGAACGATTAATCAACTGATATCTCCTGGGAATTCGGGACATTACCGCAATATTTATCACTATTTATTAGCATAATATAACAGTAATAAAATATAATTGGTAGGATCGTTTAAATACATAGAAATATAATTATACCTTTATAATTGACGGTTAGTGACTTAAGGTCAAATTCAAACGGGTTTTAAATTGTTGCGAAAGCTATTTGCTTTATTGACATAAAGTGCTGTTTCACATCAGTGCCATCAGTTCCCAATACTATAGAATAGCACAACGACATTTTAAAAGTTGATATTCTTTATTATTACCTTCGAAGTATATTTATATATTTATTATTTTTTCTTATATTTGGCAATAATGTTTACGTTGTTATGTGATGATGATGTCTTCGTGAACAAACTTTCTAGATTCCTTCTTATTTCTTGCTAATATTTTCGCCTTATTCCATGATTGTCTCTTTTCTGATGTACCATGTTTCCCGCGTTTTCTCTTATTCCCATTTCTTGCCTCCCATACTTGCTTAACTTGTCTGGAATTTGACATTCTTTGTAGGTGTCCCCACCATCCCAATTGTCTTGATTGAATGAATATATCCAAGTATCGATTTTATTTCTAGATCCTTTTTCATTATTGCAGTTATCTGTTCTTCTATCTCCTTCAACACTTCTCAGATAATACATTCCTACTGCTTGTATTTTGCTTTCCTGTCTGCCTGTCATTGTCCATGATTCACAACCGAACGTCACATGGTTTTAGACTGGTTCATTGGATAGTACAATTTTAATGTTTTTTTGCACTCTATCGTTATTTTCTTTTTCATGTCTACCGTAGTTCGACACTAGATATTTGAAGCGTATTCTTTGTTCAATTATAACATTGTCTACTCTCATCTGCAAGTGTTCATTTCGGTGCACGCGAATTCCCGTCATGTTTCTTAATGACCAATATAATACACATGAGTTCCCGTCCGACACTTGCAGGTATCTTAATCCCGCACTCGAATTGCCGTCCAGTTTATTTAATCTGTTGTTATCGGGACTGCCCTAATAGTTTACAATGTACAAATACCTCAACCATTTAATTTAATTTGTATTTCCTTAATCTCCTTAATTTTACGCGCAATTCGGCTCCCATTTTTGGGGTTCTTACTCGTATTCAGGTAGAAAATGACCGCTGCGCGCAACTCATCCCTGCCCAAATAGGTAAACACCTTCTGACACTTATATCATTTCCATAGTATATGTATCCAACCTTTAATTTTAAACCTCAAATTTTTTAACTTTCACTTCACATTTCATCATCACCTCATAAATATATATTGTAAACACTGTAGTATATTTTTAATGTTGTTAAAATAATTTAAGAGTATTCAACATCATACCATTATCCACTAATTCGTTTTTTTCTTTTACAATTAAATTGAAATCATTCTTAAACGAAGTGCAAATGTCAGACCCACAAAAAAGGCTCACTCAATTTAATTTTTTTGTCATCTATACGCAAGGAATTCAATTTAAAGAGCGCAAGGTGGCGCGGATATTTATGACCGTATGTCGGAAGAGAAAAAGTAAATGGCTGTTTATGTAACTCTACATGGCGAAACCAGTGATTTCAGTTTTCAGATTCATAGGAAAGTAGCGGTAGAATACTGATGAGCTTTTATATATGCGTGCTGAAAATATATAGACACAAATTTCCAAGCAATGTTGCCAGTTCATGACGGTTGAGTTGGAAACTCCACTCCACTCTGTGGACGGTTTTAATTCAGGGCCGGATGCTCCCGTGTTCTATTTTCCGTCCGTCGTGCGCATGACGTCACTCAAGACCTTTTTTGTATTGCAGAGATAGCAGTTTTTAATGTTTTTCTCTATTTACGCGTTTATTTAATAAGTTACAAAAAAAATGTGGGGACGAAGTATGTTCCAAATCAGCTGTTCCATCCCCTGAAGACATAAAAGTTTTGAAATATGTAACACTTATCACACAAAACTCTTTTTTTTACTGTGAAATTTCTCTTCGAAGTACTAAAACGCGGTTTTCATGAAAACGGTGCAAGATAGAGTAAACTGATAAAGGAACTAATTTGTAGAGCACAAAATTTACTAGAACACTAGTCTGGGAGGGGAATGCGAGATTGAATAAAAACGCGAAAACATTTTATAAAAAGTGGACTTTTATTTATGCAGCTCTTACACAGGCATATTTTTTCAGTTAAATAGTTTAGAAATAGTAAATACCGGACTTCAAGATCAAATTTCATTTCCGACATATCACGTATTCTACATTTTATTAATATTTAATAATTAACAACTCACTTATTCTTTTTCTTATTCGTTGGGAATTAAACCACAAGATTTCTTTGTATTTCTTATTTCTACGTTTCGGTAGCGTTCCAGCTACCGTTGTCAAGATGAATTAGATGTTTAAACAATGTTTGGTCCTTATCAGACACAACGGAAACATTCGACAACTAGACAATCAATAATATTTTGAACTTTGTAGTCATATTTTATTAAGGTTCATTCACAGTAGATCATACCTATCTCTGGTAAATTGTAAAATAAAATATTTTATTTTATGACATTCATAGGATAGTCTACTAGAAATGGAATCCAGTGAAGTGCACGTTCCAGGAAAGGTTTTATTGGGATATCGCTTTTTTGCTCAACTCGTAAATGCTGTTATAATAAATATAATAATAATATAATAAAGTGCGTTTGTTGTAACTTTTTGTGTATAATTATTTTTGTTTTCAAAATATGTATAAAAGCACTTCCTTTGATTTTTATTCTTTTACTATTGGGCTCTTTCAATAATAATCCTTGTGCAATCGCACCCAAACACAGAACAACGCATTTTAAAAAGTTTTTATCATACATAAACGTCCACAAACCAAAAACCATAAGGTCTTCAAACTGATCAAAGCTCACTAAAAATCATCAAAAACACGAGAACTCTTGGGAAATAACATAGGTAAACAACCATTTCAGGTCTTGAGTGACGTCACGCGTCTTATTAACGACCGCCCACTCATGCGCAACATCTTATCTTCGGTGTGTTTATATCGTGGTTTTAATTTACTGCGCGTGAGTGGTCTAGTTTAAAACTACGTAGTTTAAAACTACGAACATACCTAATTAGCAATTTTTCTGCTCAGTAAACTAAGCATTCCACACAAATTTACAGTGCAAGCCGCTCAAAGGCAAATTCGGAGTCTAGTTTGGTTAAGTTTAGTTTACTATCGTTCATGTTCATGTGTGAACAGGAAGATGAAACTGTCAGGCATGTCTTATGCGAGTGTCCGGAGTTATCGTCAATAAGAGAGTGTGTGTTCGGTGAGTCTTGGCCTACACCTGCCGATATAAAGGAGATGTCTCCTAGTGACCTGTCCACCTTCCTGAGAAGGACAGGATGGACAATGACCTAGGAGGACAACTCCTCGGGAGGATGTACAATGGGTCACATGTGGCCTAAGTGCTGTGAGCCTACACACTCACCCTCCCCACTCTACAGATTTAGATACTATCGTTCACACATTACCCACAGATCTACAGCAAATTTAACCAGCAACAAAGTCGACCCTAGGCGTGGATATTTATAATTTTTGGTTATACATACCCTTATTCAATTTAGGGTTGAACTTTTTTTTCAATACGGTTAATATTTACAATCGCGGCTTTTGCGAAAAATGGCTCCAAATTTTTATGACGGGATTACTAACCGGTCAGTGTACCTTAAGGAAACACATGCATACAGTTGGTACATATAGGGAAGAACCCATATATGTAGCTTGTGCATGGAAGAGGAGGAAACAGCTTCACACATTATCTTTACATATTATACAGGTTGCGAAAAGTCTCATCGCGAAATACGATTTACACGTAGTAGTAAGACAAGGAAAATATGAGAAAAACTATTTGAAAGAGAGAGAAGAATAATTGTGTGCAGTCAGCGATGGGCGATCCTACCAAAAAGGTTGACATGACTGTGTTTAGTGATCCTCTATTTTAATCGCTGTTGCCAGAAGCGCAGATTGATTTCTAAAATAATAATATAATAATAATATAATACAAATAATATTTTTGTTTCATTATCGTTAACTTTTTCGAGCTCATACACTATTAGACAAAACTAGAAACTTTCACCCGGCAACAGTGTCCTTTACAGAGATAATTCATATTTAAACTCTTATTCCTGTATCTTGTCGCTACAAATGTTGATCACGTTGGTAGCGCATGCCATTGTATTTGAAACTAAAACATTTGCAATGCCTTCAATAATATACTTAACCTCTGAAAAACGGCGGGTGTAATTTAGGCGCTAACCATCCTTCTTTACCTGTCTGACCAAGAAGGGTAGATAATCCGACATGTATTTTCGCCGCTAAGAAGTGCAGGTAGGTCGAGTCATAAAATAACTCTTATCTTAATAATTAAACCACCAATATTTGGAAAAGCCCAATAGTTTTCTATTTATTATTTTCTGATATTTTTATACATAGTTAGTATACTTAGTTACACTTTGATCAACCGGGTTTAGGCCTGGGTTTTCTTGTTTTTTTTTAGTTTTTTATTTCTTATTTTCTGATATTTTTATACATAGTTACACTTTGATCAACCGGGTTTGGGCCTGGGTTTTCTTGTTTTTTTTAGTTTTCTATTTCTTATTTTCTGATATTTTTATACATAGTTACACTATGATCAACCGGGTTTGGGCTTGGGTTTTCTCGTTTTTTTTTTAGTTTTCTGTTTCTTATTTTCTGATATTTTTATACATAGTTACACTTTGATCAACCGGGTTTGGGCCTGGGTACTTCAGTCGGTTAGCGCCCAAAATACACATAGGATTAAAATGACCCTTCGGTCTGGGCGCCTAGTTTACATGTTGTAAAAAGTGCATAAATCTTTTAGCGCCCAAATTACATCCGCCCGTGAAAAAGTGCAAATTATAAAATGGTATTTTGGAGGTCATTCGGCAGATGCAATAGTTACCTAATTTGTTTAATGTCGCATCCCCATAGTGGGGATAGTCAATTTGACACGCCCAACGCTGACTTCGCACAATTATTCTTCTTCCTTTTCCAAGTAGTTTTTCTTATATTTTCCTTGTCGTACTTAGGTAAATCGTATGTCGCGATAAGACTTTTCGCAACCTGTATGTTATAGTCTCATTGGAGATATAGACTTTTAGGAGTAGAGCGCCAGAGGGAAGATTTATTCAGGAAAGATGAAGTGAAAATACTGTTAATACTGATTAAGTTTTTTCACATAAACGGTATAATTAAGAGCACACAAAGGCAAAGGCTGGAGAGCAAAGACATCGAACCCTCTGACTGGTGGTACTGAACTAGAGAATCTATCAATCAAAAAGGCATTATTCCGCGTGACCTGTGGAATCTATTGATGATACATAAAATAATGTAACTATTTATAGCTCCTACTAACCACTACATGCATCGGACCATATGTTTAGTAGTTGAGACGGGTATAAAAATGTTAAAAGTGAGAATATAGCTAAAACAAAATTGATAGTCGTGACTTTAGTTTGATTATAAAAAAATCCTTCAACATCTGATACAAGTGAATCGAACAAAAATTGTTTCAATGCTTTCTTTTAGTATGACAGTTCTTGAAGTTATTGTTTTTACAGTGACAAAATTTCACGAGATGATATTCAATAATTGAATTGTTTCAATCCTTACGATGTGGAACTGCATTTTATTAAGTTAATTGAATAAAATATAATTGAAAATTCCACAGCATAATAGATTTATTTTTGTCCTTGACCGGTTTCACCAATGTATAAGTTCGCATCGAATTTCTGTGTACCTGTATATTCAAAATAAGACAAGGTGAAATATTTAAGCAGCAATTCATTTCTAAAACCAAACCTTCATCACTTTACTATTAGAATCCTCTTCCCACTTATCTAACAGAGTATTGTAAGAATTGACAACATTTTATCAAATTTCTGACTAGAGTCGCGTAGATAATGGTGACATTAAGTGTCAGGTATTATCTTCTTTGAATACTTTGCCATTGTAAAAACCTGTTGCGATTCTTTTACAAACATGACGATAAAAAAAAGCATATACATCTAGAAAGGAATGCGATGACAGGGACTATCAGTTAACTCAAGTTGAAACAATGTACACGATTCGTCGAATACAGAAAAGTGAACATGCAGGTGCCGTATTTTCGAGATCAATCGAATTTTTTCGTATGTGATTTAATTCGAATGAATAAAATCGCACACGATTCGAATATCGTACCATCTTTGAAAACGTATTCGTATGCGATAATTATTTGCATTACAAATTCGACCATTCTATTTCTTACAAAAAGCAGACCATTTTTCGACATTTTTTACTAACACCTTACATAACTTTTATTAAAAAAATATTGAAGAACTTTGCTGTTTTGTTAGTATACATCGGATAATTAATTTCTTATGTATGGAAATTATGTTATGTACAAGGTGAATGGCATGAATGTTTATTTAAGGAAGCTAGGTACAAAGAAAACATTTTTACTGCCCTCCTGGTAGATGTGTGTTTATTAGACTGATCTACATATTATTTTATCATAAATGCCCAACTTATAATCCACTGATCCTATTGCAATTCATCATATTGATAGCATATTGAGACCCTAAAGCCGCAATAACCGTTCAATCAACTGTTGGAGCGCAAATCTTTTAAATGATTATACGAATTTGGTGCTGCTGGACGAGATTTTTACATTGCGCTTGATCATATCTCTTGTCATTCCAAAGATATTGACAGTCTTTCGACAATCCGGATTCGGCGCAAAGACGCTAAAGTGTTCTCGGGAGAACGATTTAGGGTCTTTGCGCCGAATCCGGATTGTCAAAGACTGTCTGTGATGCTTGTGAGAACAGACCTGATAACTCTTGAAATATTGGATTATAGCCTAGTCAAAGCACACAAAATATCCAAAAAATGCCGCAAAAATTACAAAAAACTTGAAAATTCAAAATTGAGTATTTGAAAGGGTTGTGATTAACATAAGAAAAGCTTTACGATGCTAGGCATGCAATTTTCCGGAAAATCGCTAAGTAAATTTTTGTTTTTCCACTCTAATTGCTTAAATAATGAAATTACAGGAAAATGTTCGGATCAAAAAATTGTAGATCTACAAAATTTTTCTGAACATTTTTTTGTATCTGCATTATTTTTCAAAATATACGAAATTCCCTAGTACCTAGTATTTTTGAACATCAATTTTCATGTTTTTAATTTCACGATAGTAAGTAAACAATGGAATTGAGAAAAAAAAATTCAAATGAGTTGTGTTCCAGCATGGGGTATCTATAAATACATTGGAAAACATTTTTTTAAATGTATATTATCATAGATTTTCCACGTAAACCTCTACTAAAAAGTCGTTTTTTTACCAAATTCCTCTAATTAACAATAATAAATTGAAAAATTAAATTATATAACATAGCGAACTTCAAAGATTATGGCGTAATCTTCAAATTTTATTTGAAACTTTTTTATATCTACATTTTCCACAAAGATACATACGATTATCTACGTGAACCTTCATTTTTTTGACCCCACTTCATTTTCATTATTGTTTTAATAACAGACTCTATTTTTTATGTAATTTGCAGAAATTTTTATTGATAATATTTTATTTTTATTGTTGTTGTTACGCGGCGGCGCGTATAAGCAGCTCTCTCACATGCTTTTTCACCTTTATTTGTGCTCCCTTCTCTTTCTTACCTGAGTCATAGGTGTGTTCTTTTGTATCGCGATCACTTCTAAATAGGTTAATCATGAAGTTCACAAATTTTAAGATAATATCATAAACACTATAAAAAGTTGTAGAAGGTTTGCGGAAAGACGTCTGATTTAAGTATTGTCTATTATTTAAAAAATCTGATATTTATAGAAAAACTTTAAAGTAGTTTTAAAGTAGACACTTCAAAGTGTTCAGTGGTAAAGTTTCATTGAATTATATTAATTTCGAAAGAAGATATAATTTAATGAAATCTCAAGTAAAATTAAGCATGCAAAAAACCAGATTTTTAAAAAGCATTTGTTTAAAATTTGAAATATTGATGGCTTTGCTTTTATAACGATAATGTTTTATGCTCATTTGCAATGCTAAATCTAGAAGAAATTATCGCTGGGATAAGTATAAATTAAATAGGAATCATAATTGTTTTTTGACTTTTTAGCTCTAGTTTTTTATAAATAAACTGATTTTACGTTTAGTACTTTTTCAAATTTAATAGTATTTCTATCTGAAAGCTAAGATCTCCCTCTACATTTTACATATGTTTACTTATTTTTTCAGACTGTTATAAGCCCAAAATTATCAACTTTTAAGTCGAACGGTTAATAAATTTGGTTCCCGGGCCGTTCTCGCGTAACTACGGATTGACTAGCACTGACATTAATTTTATCTCGTACACTTTTCAATTTACAGAAAAATTTTTCAGGTAAAATTTGTGGATAAATGTATCAGCTATAATTTTTGTTGAAAACATTTTTCTGTATTTTCATTATTTAAACAATTAGAGTGAAAAAGCAACACAAAAAAAATTTACTCAACGATTTTTCGGAAAATTGCATGCCTAGCATCGTAAAGTTTTTCTCATGTTGAGACTCTTTTAAATACTCAACTCAATTTTCAAGTTTTTTGTATTTTTTGTGAGGTTTTATTTGTACTTTGACTAGGCTATTAATCGTTAAAAAATAATTTTTTAACTTCTATATAATTATCGCATAATAAAATTTAAGAAAGTGTCTAGCACATTTAATAAACACTTATAAATCTTTCATAAAAAAATTCCATTATATTTTTATAATCATTGTATATCTGTTAGTTGGAAGGCTCAAAACTATTTACTTTCTTTTTTTTCACAGTTAAAACTCAGTAGATCCGAATAAGATATGAGACCATTTATATTTTGAAATAAAGCGTCCGCCTTGGATCCAGCTATAAATAATCCATGCGCCTGTGTCATTAATTGGAAAAAAGTAGTATAATTCAATTTGTGCCGGGTTTGACAGCTAAACTGGTTATTAGATTACGACACGTGTTTTTTTTTATCGAATTAATTTTGAAAACTCAAAACGAATTTAATTTATACCCGCCGCTAAGCGAGTCACAGTCACATCGTTCAACTTTTCGATAATAATTTTTGGTGTAGAATCCTGTTATTTAATCTAGCAATGAAATTCGTGATTTGACAGTTATTTATGAACTACAAAGTTCGTATATATTCAGGAGTTTAATCATTTTATTTTGAATACATATCGTGTGACCAACAAATTTTTGTAGTCTTGATTACTTGATGAAGATTCTTAGGTATACTCCATTCCAAGATATTTCGTTGACTTGGTATCTGGTCTTAAGGATTTAAAAATAAAAGTTTATGAATCCCTCATTTTACAGTAAACAGTATCAGATCAGCAGTCGGTAAAATTTAGATGATAACTAAATATTATTTCACAAGCCAAAGATTTAGGTTGTAAAATAATCATTATGTAAGGCATTATCTTTTCGAGGAAACGAGTACGAGTACGATACGATACTGTCTTGTTGTTATCGGATTCACGACTACCTTTGATAATATAATTTTATTTCACTATTTTTTTCTCTTTCTGGGAGCCATTCTTATGCCGGAAGCAGTAGAGCCTGTTGGTTTAGTGTACCCTACTCCCACATTTATTCCACCCCAGCCATTTCCGTACATTCTAGTAGACGATATAGGTCAACTGGATGAGTGGCAACGACACGTTGACCTCCCGAAGATTGTCTGTCTCCAGGAGTCCTTTGCCTCACAAACCAGACAAGATATGGGTTACGGTCTTGGTCTCCATGCCACAAAGTCTGATCTTTTACCGGGACGTGACCCGTTAGATAACCTGTAATATTTCTTAGCTCATTCCTACTGTTATTGGGTAGTTCTCCAGCTCATTTACCACATATGTCATCCATGAAGGACGTACTGTATTTGTCCCCGGACCACCTTCTTTGTGGTCCTATATGTCGTTGCAGATTCTCTTCTTACGAGTTCATTTGCAGGAATGTCGTTATGTCCCGGCACCCACTCAAATCTTTTTGTGATGTGGTCTGTCAGTTCATTCATTTCTTTTTGGCATTCTTCTACCAATCTGGATGATATCTTGCAGCTATTTACAGCTGCAAGGGCTGCCGGGCTGTCAGTTAATAGGTACCTATGTTTTTCTTCGAACGTCACGTAAGTGGTAGGTACTTGAATACATTTAAACGAGAAAAATATTACAGGGAACGAGACGTTGTTAATTGCTTATGCCGACGACCTCACCATCATGGCTAGGACTAAGGAAAGTCTAATGAAAGCAGTAGAGAAGCTAGACGGAGAGGAACAAATATTTGGGCTACGAATAAATGGAGACAAAACAAAATATATGTAAGTGGGGGAAGAAAAACAGAACAACGATACTAACTTGAAAATTAAAAATTACAAGTATCAGGCTTCAATTATTTAGAATCATCTATAGGACATTGTGAAGACAAGATAAATGTAATTATACTGAAAGGAAACCAAATCCTTGGCATGAAAGAAGAAACAAAGATACAAACCTTTAAAACTTTGATAAGACCAGTCATTACTTGTGCACTGGAAACGACAACTATGAACAAAAAGATGAACAAGAAGATCTACAAATAGTAGAAATAAAAATATTGAGAATACTTGGACCAGATATAACAAGAGATGGAGAAAGAAGATTGATAAGAAACATAGGAATAGAGAAGGAAACAGGCGGAGAGAATATGGTCGGATATATAAAAGCAAGGAGTCTGGAATGGATGGGACACATTATGAGAAGAGCACAACAATAATAACATGGGTTCCATTAAAGATGAGAACAAAAGAAAGACCACTAAGCGGATAGTAGAATAAAGCAGAGGAAGATTTAAAAGTATTGAAAATCAGAAACTGAAAAACAAAATGCAAAGACAAAGAAAATGGAAAACTATCACAAAAGAGGCCAGGACAGATGAAAGATTATAGTTGACCTGATTTATGAGGAGTAGTCCACCTTATCAATAGGATTAAACACAGCTTTATTGAGCCATCCATAGTTCCTCGGGATTGAACGGCCATGATGATAATAATGGTAATAATTAAATCGAAATGAAACAAAAGTGTCGGTTCTTGCTTGTCAATCTTTTTTTCGTCTGCAGATCTTCAAATAACACTATAAATTTATCGACATATCAATTTATTATGTATATATTAATTTATTATAATCATAATCGCTAAAATACTCTATCCCATAATAAATATATATTTCATTAGCATTAATTTGATTGGAAAATACAGAGAACAAAACGTAATCGGTAATAATTGCAAATATGCAGTTGAGTAAGTACGTTATTTACAGTAGTTTAATATTAATTTTGAATTGTTGAATTTTATTTAACACTGATTATTTATTGATATGTACAGGGTGGCCCATTAAGCGAGGTAACCGGCTGTATCTCGGAAAGTATTTGTCTCGGGTCGTGGGATAAAAATATTGACAGTAACAGTGACCAAGAGAAATGGCTGGAAATTATTTTAAAACTCAAAATTTCACCCCTAGAGTGCGTTACTGCTATGATCAAATATAAAATTATTATTATCTTAGAAAATCGCAGAATGAGATATATAACTTTGATATTATCATTTGAAATCCCGATTAATACCAGATAATTTTTTATTGTGACATTTCTTCATATCTGTCATAATAAGCGAGGAAGAAGACCATCTATTTTTCAGTGTTTATAGTTTATTTCTTAATGTCTGACAGCACAGTAGCCTCATTAAATATTAAAATAGAAATTTATCTTTTACAGAGTGATCCTAAGAATTTTACAAGTAATTACTAAAATTCTAATGCAAAACAAGTAGGTGTCTGTATTGGTTATCTATACATCCCTGTTTCAGCTCAAAATACAATATGGTAATAAAACTGAACAATGCCAGATAAACGATAAATATTGCGGCAGTGGCGGAGATTACGATATTAGTTTATTCTGCTTATTTAATTAGATTCGGTCGACATTACAGTTGAAATAACGATTACAGCATTATTTGGAATTAATTCGACCATTTGTGTAAAATACTCTTCAAAAACATCTGCAGTAATTTCTTCATGATAGTCTTTGGTTGATGTTGACTGAAACTCCAGTAAACCACCTTGATTGCATCCAATATGCGTTATTATTAGTCGGCGACCTTTACCGATAGGAGTTTTCAGTCCAGTAGATAAACCTTTTATGAAAGCTTGACGACTGGTTTTAATACTTTTGTCCTGCCATATTTTTTTACTGAATGTCCTTCATTGAGCCATGTCTCATCTAGATAATAGATTTGTCTTCCCTCCTGTCTGTATTTTCGGATATCTCGTAAATACTGTTGTTATTATTTGCTCCTTGTCGATTAGCACTGATTTGCGACTTTGCATCTCCCAAGTAAAATTTAATTTGTGTAATATTTTCCACAAAGTCTTTCGCCCTTTGTCAGGCAAATTCTCGTCCTTCTTTACCATTCTAAGAATTATGTCGAGGGTTGGGATCTCTTTTTTAAAATATAATTCGTATACTTTTCGTCTTATTGTATTTTGCATATGTTCATCAAATTTGGGCGAGACCAAGTTTCACCGTATATACCTGCAAAATTTCTAAGTAGTCATTAGGACAATCCCTAGTAGGACCCTATTGTAATGTTTCTTGGAAATTATCAAGTTGTTTTAACTAACCGAAGTTAGATTCATATTACCTTTATATGTAAGATCGGGTATAAAATTAAATAGTAAATAAATTCCTTAGATGAACGGTGACGCTTATGGTTTACTACCTGACTAGCATCTGTGACCTTTTCGCGTGCTGTCAGACAATAAGAAACAGAGTATAAATTTCAATATTTCGTTAACTATTCAACCAATCCGACTGTTTCTGGGATCATATGGAAGAGAGTTGTTTGGATTTTGAAGACCGTTTATATGCCTTATCGATTACTTTAAAAGAGATAAACTAGAGGTCGCTTTATGCAGCGATTACTTATTTCTACGATTTTATTAAAAAACTTAAATTAAATGTTACTATTTTATTAACATATTCATGATATCTCTAAACGTCTTTCAAATGAAGATGAGCTGACGGAATACTGGTCTTCATTGTGGTCGAAACCTATCGAACATAACCCAACGCTCTCTGGACAAGAGTTGAGGAGGAGAAAATAAATATTGAAATGCCTGTCGTCAACTTGACAACAAACGAGAAGACCGAAGCTATGAAGAGCACCAGTAATTGGAAGACAACAGGAATTGACCATGTCCAAAACTATTGGTACCTATAGGAAGTTTGACAGTTTGCATGAAGCAATGGCAACATCATTTTTACATATTCTGCAACATCTATCTTACAACAACATTTCCGACACTGGGTTCGACCCATTTGCTTCCCAAAACGCATGAAACTCACGATCCTACACAGTATAGACCCACAACCTGCCTTCCAACTATATACAAAATATTAACGTCTTGCATCACTAACTGTATTTACAGACATGTGGACCAAAACAACAAACTGTTGGAAAAACAGAAAGGGTGCACCCTTTCTGTTTTTCCAAGGCTGCAAAGAGCAACTCATTCATTCAGTAATACTAAAACAAGCGCAAAAGGACAGCGCAACATCTACACGGCTTTCGTAGATTACAGGGAAGCATTTGATAGTGTTCCACATTCCTGGCTTGTTATAGTTTTGCGAATTCACTAAGTACATCCCACTCTTGTTACTTGGCTTGAATTTCGATGAAGCACTAGCGAACCAACCTTCATTTACAAATACCTCGAAACCAATGAAATTTCTATCCGTAGGGGGATCTTCCAGGGTGACTCTTCCTTAGTCCACTTTGGTTTTGTTTGGCAATGAACCCACTCTCCAATCTACTTAAAGATACGGATTAGGGGCCATCTGTACAGTACGTCAAACGTTAATTATTCATTTTGTCTTCGGTTAAGCATTCGAAATACCTTTGCCTTTCAGTGTCTGTCCTGTATTTGTTTACCTCTGCCGTCCAAAGCCTGTTACATGCGCCCTCTGATCATGGTCAGATTTGCCATGTAATACGATGACCAAATCCTATCATATATCACATACCCCAAGATAGTGTGCTTCTCTTCAAGTCTCCTTTTCAGTCCGTCCATTACAAGATTTCATATTGGAAGAGATGTCCTGACGATGTCTTCTTGAAACCCGGGCTGACAATTTCTTACCCATCAAGGTTTAGATTAATTGGTCTTAAAGTATGTCCATCTGCAGTCTCTTTCTATACTAATTTGCCGGATCACCCTCATAATCACGTTGTAGAAGGAGAGGTCAAAGGCACCCTCCCTAATTTTCATGAGCATAAAATTTTCAATTGTTTGTAATGTACACCTTCTTGATAAATATTACATTGAAATTCAGCGTATCTCGCCTTGTTTACCTGTTAGGGATTAATCCCTCTGGTGAGGTTACACATTTGGGTTTTTTACAAAACAATAATTAAATTATTCCTTTGAATTAACAATATTTCGTTTAATTTATTACCCAGTAAGATAGTATGTAGGTGTGTTAATATTAATTTGCGCTTTAAACAAACCCATCATGGAAATAACGGGTATTCATTTATTTTCATTAAAGCCAAAACGTTAAATTCTGCATTAATGAAAATCAAACTATAATTGCAAACCTACTGTTTCAAAGCTGTACTGTTCAATTAATGATTTTTAAAAGCTTTCTATAAAATTCTACTTTCCCAATTTAATCGCTTTTATCAATGAAAGCTAATAAATCGGTAGCCTTTGGAATTATGTATATAAAAGAAGTCAATTTTCCACCATATTCGAAAGCTAATAGAATAGAATAGAATAGAACAGCACCATTTGAAAAATTGTAATATCAAAAAAACCAAAAAAAAAAAAATTCTACGTTCTAAATATTAATATTCTCCATGTTTTCCAAAACTTATCCTTTTCTTTTCTTTTTGAACCACTTTCAATGTTTCATGAAGCCTGATGATGGTAATTTTTGTACCGAAACTAGTAGCTGAATAATTTGTCCTTTTTGGTGGACAAAATTAAATAATTGTGGTTTGGACTTCGTTTTATTGAACCTTCTTGTTTGGATTTCGTATAACCACATAATTAAGATATGGATGAGCTCTTGAAATTATTATTAACTAATTAATAGGTTTAATTACTATTACCAACCATTTCCATTGATGTAATTAGGGGGTTTAATTGTGCTAAGTAAACTATATTATAGTTATTATTCCCAAAAATTTGGTACCCTGAGGTAATTAATTTTCGGTCCCTATTAGCGGGTACTCTTTTTAATTAGATTATTAGAGTGTTTTGATTACCTTGATGTTAACGGACCTTAAAAACGATAATCAAAGCCATTTTTATTGTCATAATTAAATATTTGTTGTGTCCTGATCCGTATTCAAGTTTTTACCTACTACACCTGAATTCTCGATAAAGCTGAATAAAATTTTTCCGCAGTGTGTACAGTAGATGTCGCAAAACATTGCCACCGACACGTGTTTAAATTTTCGCAAATTATTTTGGACAAATATCCCCACAAAAGGGAGTATTATATTTTTCCAATTTAAATACACAAAACAAAGTAACTGAGAGACTTACCATTACGTAATGTCTTTGAATTTCTATCTTCTCACTTGCTAATTTTTCACATTCTAACTTTAAACTGAAACAAAATAGAAACAATAATTAATTACAGAATTCTTAATCACATTTTATAGTATACAATATAATATCATAAAGTACAAGTAATTAAAAAGCCTTATCAAAATTAAATTAAATGCTCTATAAAATATGCAGCGGACAAACAGTTCTTTCAAATTAAAAGACTATTGACATAAGACAGTGTCTTTCGATTAGTGCCTTCATATGATCACTCGTTTTTCGTTCTGTTCATATAACGTTAATCACAAGAAAACCTTTCAAAATATACACAAAAGCATCCGAAACCGAACAATTAGACAATTTCATTCAAGATCATACAATTACACAAAAAACAATTAATTGTAGGTACACAAATACTCACAATTACACACAAAAACAACCGAGATCACACAGCCTCGTTATTACTTCGAATTACGCACTATTGTACAGGTTGGCAAATTAATTTTGGCAGTTGACGATGCGCGAGAAAGCCATACAACTTGACAACGTTGTAAACGCAGTTACCACGAAGATTAGGCCACGTACATCCCGCATACAAAGTTTTAAACAAAACGAAGCTTACGAATTCTGCCAGCGAAGTGAGCTGTGAGCTCTTGCAATCCGCATACGTCTTTGCTACGGCGCATCGACGTTGCCAAGCTTCCGACTGTCAAAAGTAATTTGCCAACCTGTACATATAACACACCGAACAACATGCAATGCACAGAAACACTTTGAAATACTGGAAAAGGAAAACAACAAAAATATTTCGTGCAGAGATAGAAATACAACCAATTGCAACTAGAGTACAAGAGTACCTGTTAATACAGCTTCAGGAAAATTAGATTAAGAAAATATTAGATTAAGTGAATAAAATGAAAAATAATTAAAAATTACACAGCATAATGTATTTATTTTGATCCTTGACCGGTTTCACGAACTTATGTTCGCATCATTAGAAGTATGATGGAATGTCAATATTTAAAAATGAAAAAATACATACAACAGTATAGAATAAAATCATTTTTTCTACTAACGTGCGGAAAGTGAATCTTTTCCGCACTAAAAAGCGTGCGGAAAGAGTCACTTTTCCGCACTAGTGCGGAAAGTAAATTTATTGACATTTGAGGAATATACTGACATTTGAATATTCAAAATATGTATAATGTATATCCAAGTTTACCAAATGACTGAAAAATTAAGAAATTTATTAGAATTCTGCTATAATTTTCAATAAAGAGGAACGCGTACGCTTCAATAATTTTTTAATGGCCCTGGTATAAGCCTCATCAAATGAATGTAAAATAATAATAATTAATTTGTTGATATGTTTTTAATAGGAAATGTTTCTTTATGTTAACTTTTGGGCTTTTATCCGCATGCTAGTAGAAAAAATAGTGTACCTAACACGTGCGTAAAGTGACTTTTCCGCACGCGATTGCTGGCCGAACTCGCTAAAGCGTCGTTCGGCCATATGCAATAGCGTGCGGAAAAGTATCACTTTCCGCACTAGTTAGGTAAACTACTATTTTCCACTAGAGTTTGTTCAGCCATCCTTTGCCGTTACGTCATACATTGTCCAGCTTGCTCTCTCATTCATGAAATAGATGAGACGGAATTATGACGTCATTAACGTATTTCTAATCTAAAGTCGACATAAATTTTATATGTTACTTTTGACAGTTCAGTTGTCATATTTTGAAAACAATTCTTAACATATGTCATTGCTTATAGTTTTGAGGTTAAGTGTAAAATAACATTCAAGTAATATAAGACATACGTAATACAGCAGAATACGTCACACATTATGACGTAACGACAAAGAATGGCTGAACACACTCTACTATCTGTTAAGTTGATTTTATTGCTTCTTCTAGCCAACTGAGAAGTTGAATTTCTCTATTAGTGGTTAATAATTTTTTTTCTATCATTAACCTAGGTCAATAATGGACAAATTCAAATATTTTGAGAATTCAGGGATAGTAGATCAATAAAAACTTGTGCAACATAATTTTGTATACCCAGGAGATTGTCTTCAGCATATTTGCTGCTTGAAATTACCTATCAAGATAAAAGTATTTGAATAAAAATGCCATTAGTTTAAAATTCGTGCTCAACGAAAAATGACTGAAGACATATCGAGTACGTTCATATTATATCGAAAACTGACGATGTACTTGTCAGTCAGACGACGGAGCAAACGCTTCTCGTGGTACGTTTGTCAATTATTTTTTATTTTTGTCCTAAACTTGGCTAGTAGTGGAAAAAATTGCTAACTTTGTATGCCATCAGTTTAAAATTCGCGCTCAATCAAATATGACTGATGACATAACGAGTACGTTCATAATATATCAAAAACTGACAATGTAGTGAGAGCAGTTGAGTTTGTAGACACCTGACTTTTGTAGAAAGTTTTTTTTTATCTTTGGCATTCAACACAATCGAACCAACATTGTTACAAGATCGAAATGCGATTGTAGACTTGACAATGTTCGTAATTATTTTTGAAATTTTATTTGGAATGTTGTCGGACATAGGTTAAAGGTTGGTACGGTAGTTGGTTTCCTTGATTTGTCTAGGAAAAATTGATTTAATTGTTGCACAGAGTCCACTAGAACGACACGCCCCATCAATTCCTGTTATAATTGAATAAATATCATCGGTGACTGCAAACAGGAATTTATTTATATTAAAATTGATAACTTACAACACGCGTATAGAAAGCTCTTTTAAAACGCATGCTAAAACGGAATATTAAATACTTTCAAATGAATTTAATGCAGCAATCATACATCCGATACAAAACTCATTGGCCCGCCCTTGCCTTGTCACTCGACTGTTGTTGGGTTTTATTTTAGGTAAAATCATTTTAAGATGGTCGTAAATGATCGTATAGTCGCGTCATTATACGCGAAAAAAAAATGTCGGATGCCAAATTCTGCTTCAGCGACCCAAAAAACCCCCCTTAACGATTTTCGGTTCGTCTTTTTCGAATGTGTCAGAAAAATTCTTGGAGAGGACGTCTACGTCCAGGTTGGGGCGTACCGGGTGTGTGGGGGGTGTTCGCCGATGCCATATTTGCATTCAGCGACCCAAAAAAACCTCCCTTAACGATTTTCGGTTCGTCTTTTTCGAATGTGTCTGGAAAAGCCTAGGAGAAGATGTTCGTTTTCAACGTCAAATTCTGCTTTAGCGACCCATAAAACTCCCCCACAATGATTTTTGGGTTATTTTTGACACTCTTGTCAGGAAAATTCTCGGAGAGGACGTCTACGTCCAGGTTGGGGCGCACCAGGTGTGCGGGGGGTGTTCGCCGATGCCATATTTGAATTCAGCGACCCAAAAAACCTTCGGGCGCCAAGTTTTTTTCCTTCCCCGCACGAATTCTGGGAGTGTTCCACGGAGATGACGTTCGTCGGCGTTCCTGAGCCCCAGGTGGTCAGGGTGTCAATTTGAACATCATAATCGTGATCAGCGACCTCGAAAACCCCCGAGTACCCATTCTCGGCCAGTTCCGACTCTTTCTTACAAAGTTATTAAGTTGACCCAAGAGCGTCTCAAAAAATGCATTTTTCGAATGCATTTTTGGCTGCAACAATGCAATTTCTGATTTTGGACAAATGAAAACTAGGTAACTTTTTTACAAATAATTTTTGCAAGCGAATGCCGAAAACCGCATTCCGATCGGTGCTGCCCGAAAAAAAATTTTTAAGGCCTTTTTTCGCGTATAATGACGCGACTAGTATTTAAATTATTGCTGGCAAAAGATAAGACGATAAACTTTGAGACAAACTATACATCATTTATAGTATAAATAACTATCCATAATATTTCGTGATAGCACAAACCATAAAACATTTATCTATCACAGCCTGTATATTTTGTTACTGACACCGTTAAAACAAACATCAAGTATTACCACATCTATTGGTGTGAAAATTTGAAAATCTAATAAATTAAATAATATATAATGAAATCCGTTTACCTGGTCAAACGACTCCGCCTATCGGTAGAAAATTAGCATCAGTAAATAACATAGCCGAAGCATTACAGTTCCATTAGCATAACATTATAGAAATAGGTAGTTGAAGAAATAACAGGTTATTAAAATAATGAGACGGAAACCCATATAACAATATACCCTGGAACCAAACAAAAGGTTCGCAATTTCTTACAGGTATACATTTACAGAGTCGTATATTTTCAAGGGATAGTACGCCTTCATGAATAAAGGATTATACACACAAAAAAATATTGTAGTGTGGTTTTATGGTTAGGTTCAAATTCAGCTTCTTTACAATGCCAATTAGTTTATTTGCACACTGTAGAATTTCACTATCGAAAATATTTACACGTCTTTTGTCGACGATTTCTATAGTGTACAGAGTCCCAGTACAAAACAGAAGTACTAATACAGATAGATGCAAGAAGCCAAAGGCCACAGTGTGAGTGGGAACGTCCGTCTGAACTCCAGCGAGAGGGAAAGAGATAGACGATCAGAGGTTTCTCTGCCTTTGTTTGTCTTTACAGCCTTTGCGCTATTAGAGAGAGACAGCCTAAGCCTCCGTCTTTCTATATCTCTCTTAGATGCTGATGGGTTGCGAGCTGGCTTGTTTCCTCTATCTATAGTATTTCTATGGTACAGAAACATGATACGGGCCTCAGCAGAGTGATGACCAATGACAATAGGCTTGTACCAACTGTTGGAAGCTGGTCGACTTTCTATGAACGGTTTTTACTCACTGCGCGTCCCTCAGTTTCTAACTGTTTGTGATTGCACTACGAATAAACCTAAGCCTCTTAATAAGTAGACTAAGTAGGTAATTCTGGATCTGTTGGCGATGCTTGACATTGTATACTATCTAAGTGCGTTTCGATAACCGAGTTATCTTCTCCAGAGACTTAAGGTAAACAAACACTATGGTGCTTCGTCATCCATAAATACCAAATTTTTATCGCGCCAAACTGAATGCATGGAAACAAATCATTCTAGAACGAAAAAAGTTTACAATTGCTTCCCAAAACCTATACAACGGACTATAAGGTTCTGATTACAATCTATAAAACTCGACTATATCTTCAGTTTAGCTTTAGTACTGAGGAAGTTACCTAATTTGGTTATAGAAATGCGGATAAAATAGTATACACTGTTAGGCTAAACTCAGACGAGCCACAGCGACGCGTCACGACAACTTCATAAATGTGGTTTTTAGTGGGTGGAGGACGTGGTTATATGGAAAGTGCAACAGAATTAGAGCAGTACTCAGACGAACGACTTCTTGTAGCAGATCTCAGCGACGGTCGCTACCTGTGGACGATATCACCCACAAAATTGTCGTATTTCGTATTTGGTGGTTCAATGCAAAACACATGGAGGACAATGCGACAACTGGCCGCTCCTCGTTTCTCCATACTGAAACTGATGAACACTACCGAACACCATTGTCGTTAATTCAAGTCGTCTTCAACGACAGATGACGACAATAAAAACACAAACTAGTCGCGTCGCTGTGGTCCATCTGATTTAGTGTAAACTAAAAAAAATATTTTCGTAAATCAGACTGCATTTCTTAGGTACGCCACTGTTTTTAAAGAACCTCTGAATTACCAACAGCTGTTATTATTATTCATTCCAAAAATATTTTTTCCGCAAATCGCTGTGAAATTTTTACATTCTAGATCAAATTTCTTAAAGAAAAAGTCAAGATTTCCTTACTGTAAGGGAATGATATTTCCATATAGTTGTATATCTATATTAGTACCTACTTTTCTCTAGATTTCTTTGGCAATAATTCTAATGAAGCAACTTTCACTGCCTCAACCAGCTCTGAAGGAGTCCCAGAAGTGGAAAATTCATCAATTTATTTTCGAGAACACCAGTACCTAATTAAATGTATATGCGTCAAGTTTGACAATTCAACCTTAATACATTTCCATAGTAACCCAAGTTATTTTATTACGAATTTTAAAGCACCATTTATTTGTCGATGCAATTATTTATTTTTATCAGAAATTAGTTAATATATTATGTCGAATTTTAAACAATTTTCAAAAAAAAAATAGTATGTTTACTGGAAGGAAAACCACATTGCAGGACTCTGTGCTGCTAAGTATCGGCTTGTGCCTTAACTTAGCAATCTTCACAGTTGTCCAGGAATGTTAGGCCTTTCCTACTCGGTAAACAATGAACTATACTATTGATTTGATCGTAATTACAAGGTGTAAGAAATAACAAGAATAGTAATGGTAGGTTATTAATATTGACATTGTTATTTCTTTTATTAATATAACCAACCGTCAAGAACTCCAAATGAAATGGGTTTAATATTAATTAACTACTTTTATTTGCTTCGTATGAAACATGTATCAAAATTTCGTACAATGGGAATTTGACTACACAGGTTTAGTAATTCGCCTTTCTTCCGCTCTGGTGACGAGCAAGCAACATTACTTTTCCCCAGTAAGTAATTTTTCCTAATTTGTGAAAATTCCTATGCACACAAATCATCCTTTTAATGCAGATGAAGTATTTCGAAAAACTGACAGACACTTGTCGTGGAATAAATTAATTGCATACTAGTCTGTATACAGATACTTAGAAATTGGGTTGATAAAATATAAATTTTCAATGACAAGACTCATAAAACGTTCGACTATTTTTTTATGAACAAGGGTAATTGATTGGTTCAACTAGAAAATAAAAGTTTTATTTTTAATTTTTTGCCTCCTTTATGTATTTTGTATAATTTGAAATTATTTAAACAGAAAAATAATGTTAAAGTTTTGTATAATGTCATTTTGTCTTTATATTTTTACAAAATATCTTCTAGCAACTGTACCATTTTTATACTGCTTAATTTTATTTTCTAATTATGTTTGACGACTAGATGATGTCGTTGTGACCAATAATTTAAAATGAAACCATAAGGCAAGCGACACCTCTTTTCAAATGTATCGAAAAACATTTTAAAGTGATACTCATTTTGTTTGTATTTATGGCAGTTATGATAGCTGGCTTTTAAAAAAAAGAAAAAGGAAAAGCTGTGATGAACTAAATCAGTTAATACTGAAATTCAAGCTTAATTTATCAAATAATCTATGTTTTCGTAAGTCTCTCGTAATGTTGATCGAACTTAGAACTGTTTTAAAGCTTTTGATAATTTTACATTTGATAATTTGTTGAACTGTTGTTAGTCGAACGTTCAAGTGTTTCAAGAGGAAAATGGATCGTGATTTAGGTAATAAAATAGCATCGATACAAATACCTACTTGGTGAAAGTAGAAAAAATAGTCATACAGCAGAACGCATTTTCAATGAGATGTTTCCGATCGCCCTGTTCCGAGGACTTTTGAATAGTTTATGTATAAATCATTCCAAAGATATGAGAGGGGCTGGGACTTTTAAATAACACTGTTTACAAATATGATGGCAAATCTGCTTATATTTCTTAGACAAAAAAGTACCAATTGTCATCTAAAGCTGATGCCCGACCGCATTTAGGCAAAACGTACCACATATTAACCATTGCTCTAAAATCTGCCGTGCTGATTGGTCCGCGACTAAACGCGGTACGTTTTGTCTAGATAGGGTCGAAAGCAGGTACGGATTGCCCTCGTATTAGAATCTATTCACGCATTTCATGCCTGTTATTCTGTGAGCTGATTAGCGCAGTTGGTAGGGTATTGGGCTTGTAACTCAGAGGTCGTAGGTTCGAAACCGGAGGTGCTTGGTTTTTTTGTTTTTTATTTCTTATTTACTGATATTTCTATACATATTTTTTAAAATTTCTTAATCGAACCAAAAAAAGTTATAAATTTTTCGAGCAAACTGTATCGAGCATGTTATCAAAGTAGAGGCAAATATGTTGAA
>CAJUYH010002017.1:43534-66997 GCA_910591685.1 Galerucella tenella | reverse complement strand
ATATATTGTGGAGTCATTTAGAAACAGTTAGTTTCATTTAAAACCATATGATGAGTAGATTCCACGAAGTGAGGGTTTATACAGTTAACTCAGTCATACAATTTGTTTACTTTTGTCAATATGGCCGGTATTGCATTAGGTTCTGTGTAGTTTTTTGTTTATATTGTATTTTAATTAACTATTAATTGCTTCACCAACGTAAAAATATCATTTATATGTTTGTTAGAGACCATTACGTGTTTGTGTGTGCTTTTTTATTTCTAAAAGTCAACGTAAAGTGGAAAGTGGACATAAATATTCGATATTTCCGAGGATATTTTAAGACTCTGGAAAGAAAATATTTTGTCTGTAGTTTTAATAGACCCTGATTTACACTCTGGAACAATGCAGTTTTTTTTCGGCTTTATCCGTTTTGAAGTTTTCAGAAACAAATTAGGTCACAAGAACTCAGAGCGTGATACACGAACAAGAACGTAAACAAATCGAGTGACGTCAACGGATGAGGCAGCCATCTTTATGACGTAAAGCGCGTTTTGGCGGACATTCAAATTCTATGATTTTAACGTCGTTTATATTTTTTTTGGAAAAATAGGCATGCAAGGTGTTAGGAGACCTGATAAAGCGTCAATTTCCACCAATAGCAAAATTAAAGCTTGTACCCTATTAGGATTACAAACAACAAATCTTTTTTCTCTCGAATTAAAAATAAATGTTAGGTTATATTTACATTACAGTGGGTAAACGTAAAGTGAAAGAAATAGGATTTCGAAAATGGTTAATGTTGACATCATTATGACGTAGTTGTCTCCCACCACCTTCATCGAGGTACTCTAACCGGGTTTAACGGGGAATGTGAATGAAATATGACTATGTAATGTAGTCAAATAATATGTACAATATAAATTCTGTACATTTTGTTAAACTCCATATTCTGACTAAACATTTTAAAAACCAATGTCCAGATCAATGTTTTCTTCTGTTACATTCCGCACATGAGGTGTGGAAACTTGGTGCAATCTAGCTAGATCGGTAAGTTTGAAATTTCGATTACGTGCTCAGTGGAAAACATGAAAATGTTTTAGTTTTAGCCAATACCAACATATTTAAGATTTGTTATCAACTAAAAACGCATGGAAATGTTTATTAGAGATCTACAATTCTTTCAACTCATCTATAATAC
This sequence comes from Galerucella tenella, assembly GCA_910591685.1. Lineage (NCBI taxonomy): Eukaryota > Metazoa > Arthropoda > Insecta > Coleoptera > Chrysomelidae > Galerucella > Galerucella tenella. The sequence goes on along the minus strand of CAJUYH010002017.1, from coordinate 65,817 downwards.
TACGTTTCTTCGTAGAAAATCATCTAGTTTCGATATTCCGTACGGTCCAAATCACCCCCCCTTTTTTTCATCAAGAAAAAACATTTTCAATATATTCCGTTTACTTCCGGTAAGCAATTTATATTTCGTTCAATTAAAGAAGAATTTATTGTGATTCTTCGCATGATTTTTTCCATTTAAGTGGTTATAAATAGATTACATTTTTATCATTTACTTCATACGAACAAAAAAAGTTAAGTTCGTTTTTCAAAAAATCTGTATTCGTCTCTCTATGAGCAACAAGAGCGGCATATTCTGAACTTTGGTTTTACGACTCGACGTTTTATTCGAGTAGATTTAAAAAGCTTTTTTTTTGTTGATCGGGTTTACTATCTTTTGCGCAATTTCGGGCAATTTTTTTACATTTAAGACACAAATCCGTCGTGGATAATTCTATTTTTTCAACAATAACGTCTTAAGTAGTTTGTCGGGAGTTTTTTTTTTATTGAAAACGACATAGTATGATCAACAAGTTCAAATTGGTGCAAATGCTCGATAAAGCTGCCAAAAGGGGATTCGAAACAAGACTTGGAACAATGTATTTCGAGGATTTTATACAACATATCAACTGCTATTTTTAACCAGTTAAGAGAGCAAAAATGGATATTCAATTTTTCGTTAATAATTAAAAAACCATTGATATTTGTGTAATTAAAAAAAATACTTAAGAGGATGGAATATCCAATAAAAAAAGTACAAAGTTTAGTGACTCTATGTTCATTATTTGCAATCTTAATTACACTCCGAAACAGATCGCCGCGCAGCCATCCCTCGCTGAAAATAGTATCCCAAGCACAATTTTTATAGTATTAAGGTGCCTAAAAACACAACTTGACGCCGGTAGGTGGAGTGCTGCTTACACGGATGGTTACACGATTTGCGCTCCTGCTACGAAATAACAAAGAATTTAATAGAAGCGGCCGCTAAAATGGGACTTACAATAAACGAACGGAAAAGTAAGCTGATGAGACTCGGAAACCAGACAACAAATGACAAATTTAGAGTAGAAACCCAAAGAGCAATAATCGAGTTTGAATATGTGGAAGAGTTTATATATCTAGGAACCCTGTTAAATAGTGATTGTAGTGAAGAAAAGTAAATTAAAAATAGAATCATGAAAGCTAACAAAAGTGCAGGAGCAATAAATCACCTAGTCCGGTCAAAGCATCTATCAAGGAAATTAAAACTAAGATTGTACAGAACTATATTGAAGCCTACGATATTGTATAGTTGTGGGTTTTAAACAAAAAACAAAGAGAAAGTGTAGTTAGATGGGAAAGGAAAATGTTAAGAAGAATTCTGGGAGGAAAAAAAGTAGAAGGGGTGTATATGAGAAGGACTAACATTTATCGTGAACCCAAAATAGATGCAACTATTACATCAAGAAGACTTCAGTGGTTAGGGCACATAGAAAGGATGAAAGGAGGAAGAATAGTGGAACAAATAGCATGGAGAGTTCCGGAAGGCAAGAAGAAAAGAAGCAAACCACGGAAAAGATGGAGGGAAGTTGTACTAGAAGACCTGAAAGAAAATAATGTGAACCGATGGAGAGAAAAGGCCAAAGATAGAAGAGTATGGAGAGGAATTACAAAGCTATGGGCCTAAAAGGCCTGTTGAACGCTATATATATATATACGAACTATTTTTTGAGACACGCCTGTAACAGATCGCAATGTGGTAATGCCAACCGGGCCAGTCGATCTCCTTGAAATCTGCAATCCAGTATTATGGAATGCATAGCTTGGATTGTATTTAAAACAAAGGGAAAAAATGGGGCGGATGTAATTTGGATGCTAAAAGATTAATGCACTTTTTACAACATGGGCACCAAGACCGAAGGGTCATTTTAATCCTATGTGTATTTTGGGCGCTGACCGACTGAATTACCCAGGCCCAAACCCGGTTATTCAAACTAAAAAAAAAAAAAAAAAACAAGAAAACACAGACCCAAACCCGGTTGATCAAAGTGTAACTATGTATAAAAATGTCAGAAAATAAGAAATAGAAAACTAAAAAAAAAACAAGAAAACCCAGGCCCAAAACCAGTTGATCATTGTGTAACTATGTATAAAAATATCAGAAAATAAGAAATAGAAAGCTAAAAAAAAACTAGAAAACCCAGGCCCAAAACCGGTTGATCATTGTGTAACTATGAATAAAAATATCAGAAAATAAGAAATAGAAAACTATTGGGTTTTTCCAAATATTGGTGGTTAAATTATTAAGAGTTATTTTAAGACTCGTCCTACCTGCACTTCTTAGCGGCGAAAATAGACCTTATCTACCCTTCTTGGTCAGACAGGTAAAGAAGGATGGTTAGCGCCTAAATTACACCCACCGAAAAAATGTATACATGTACATTTGTGGATGAAATTATGGTACGTGTTTCTGGAGAAGCAAAGAAAATGTCGTCCTATTGTAATCTTTAGAAGAAAAAAGGCGTAAAAAGATCCTTAGGAACATTCCAAGATACGATAAACGCGAAGAGCTACAACTGAACGCGAGAACCCAGCAAAAAGCTCCAAGAAACATTTTTGATCGGTTGGTTTGGGAGCTTTCCCCTCGTTCGGAATAAAATCCTATAATGAATACAAATTTGGTAATAATTTTTGATATGCTGTAAAATAATCGAAAAACATTTGTTTAGACATAACTTTAAATCCGATGAGTGGTCATATTTTTCGGAGCTCTATCAAGCTTTGACACCATTTTGAAGTTGATAATCAAACTAACAAGTTGATTTGCAATTTCCAGCATTTGAATGTTGAATATTCAAAAAAACTGGGATTTCAATAACACATCATTTCCTGGTAAAACAAAAATAAAATGCCTGTTGTGTGTGTATACATTATATATATAGCGAACCATCCTTAAGATCACCAACCGATTTCGTCGCTATACAATTCTTCGTATAGCGCCGCATCAACAGATCTCTCTCTTATCTTTCTTTCTAAACGTATTATAAATACCATAAATATGATCACAGCGGCGCTTAAAGCGCTCTCTTCAGTCAATATATAATAATAACAGTCGTAACAAACATAGAAAAATATACAAGGCTCTCGAAAAAATCAGTCCATATTTTTTTTTTCAAACTTGAACACACGGAACTCGAGCAGCGTTGACACCTTCTAAAATACTTTTTACTCTGACCCTGTAGTAAAAAATTGTCTGTTAGCCCATTAAATAACAGAAAAAGTAAATCAAAAAATTTACTTCGTATTTATATATAAATATATAGAACGCCAATTTTCGGTGTTGATTTGAGGCAACTATTTTAGAGCTCGGGCAAATTAACGATTTGTCTGTAAACTTTCGCGCCCGAGATTTAAAAAAAATAAAGAATAACATCAACTACCGATCAATTCAATCCATTATGTTCTCGAGACAGCGGTTGGTTAATTTCCCGTTGAATTATTTGTTCGACTAAAATCGTAGCCGAAATAAAAATGCGACACCGTCTCTTACTTTTTGAATCGATTCTGCACCAGAACGATCTCAGTTTATTTCAAATCGTCCATGTTTTAACCTACTTAAGAGACTAAAAAAAATGAAGCTGGAAAAGTTGCACTTGATAGTGTTCTATTCACACGCGAAAGGGAAAAAAACGAACGTTTAAGGAAAAAACATAAAAAGGGGGAGGAAGGGAAAAAGAAAATTGGAATATTTAATCGGACGCGGCAGTTGTAGGTTCGACTTTGCACGGAGCATCTCCTTGTCCTTTATGTTCGACGCTTTTGGTGCACTCTTCTTTTTTCCCTCCCGATCCGGTGGTCCCATCTTCGGCTATCACCACATCACTCACTGGCACGTCTCTGTAAAATACGTAAAAACATTTATATAGGGCGCGCCATTAGTAACATACTTATAAAACAAAAAATGTCCTTAAAACGTCTGTAAATATGACCAAAACTTGAATGTAAAGTCTTCGAATCCATTAGATTAAAAATGGTAAGTGGACAGAGTATATTATGCAATAATATAATTTGAAAAAGGAGTTCGATCGACACATTCAGTGCAAAGCAGGCACAATTTATATTTTTACGATCATGGATTATGATCGACAAAAAGAACAGGGTCTATGATCCAAACAAAATAATGCGCAATGGGACACAATCTATTATCAACAAAAATAAAGAGCGTAGTTTACGATTAAAAAAAAGTAGATATCAGTATTAAAGTGAATAAAACAAAATAAATAAGTTTCACCCAAGTTAATAGGACAATTTAGTTTCCATCAAGTCCATTTTCCACGGTGCGAGTTGACGCTACAACTCGAAAAAGTTGCATGCAACTTGGCGTTTTTCCGTTGGGCGCGTCGTTCGCATGAATTAGAACTTACTCTATTTTCGAGAGAAAAGTCGCTGCGACTTGGTAACTTTTCTGGTGGATTTTGCCGCACCAACCCAAAATCTCTATTGGGTGCTCCGCTCTGACATTGCTGTCACTGTCAATCAAGTTGGCAACACGTTACGTTTCCCCTATGCCTGGATGAGTCACAGCAACAAACTATCGATATGCTGATTATATTTTTTTCGCAGCGATTTGTACCGGCAACAAGTCGCTGCGATTTGACGCAACGTGGAAAATGAACGTTTTCAAATTATGTTACAGGGCGATTAACTGATTCATTAAAAAAAGTAAACTACTGTAAAATTCTGTCGCTATTGATTAACCAAAAAAAATCTTATCACCAAGACAGCGATATAATAAAAACTTTTGTCAAGGCTATAGGGCATGTCCACGTGACGTCACAAACTATTTTGACAACAGCCCTGTGGAAAAACAATAAACAAAGCGTTCAGAACACGTGGTACTTAACAGTGAGTTTGTGTGTGTATGTATGTGAGAGAGATGATCTCGGACGGTGTCCATTAACCACAGGGAGGTTATGCTGATTTATAATGATAGATCGTGTTCAAGTTTAGTTGGTTTTGCTTTAATGTTTTTTCAAAGTTATTTTAATTGTTGAGCTTGCATATTCAATAATATATAATACAGATTAATAGTTGTTTGATAATTATTGATCGTGTTTATTGTTTTCCCTCGGGGTATTGTCAACTGTCGTGGATATGCCCAAGGGTTAAAATCAACAAAAAAAATGTTCATACAAGTATACCGTGTACCTAATTATTTAAAAACTATCATAATACTCCTTCTGTCTCAATCTTCGTTAAAATTTAAAGAAAACGAATCACTCCGTGAACGAATAAAAAGAGAGACCACAGTATGGAACATTTACAAAAAAAATCCATATTTATCAAAATTATATTCTATTTTTAAATCTACATACCCGCTATCGGTTTTGACAGTTAAAGCGACTCCTTGTTGCTTTTGCCCTTTGTTAGATTTGTTAGTATTGCGCTTTTTGTTGCCCTACAAGAAAACATCAACATTAGTAACTAATAAGCATAAAAAACAATATATTAGATGCAGAAAATTATGAATCGTACGAGAGTTCTATTACTGTTTTCAAATATTCCTATTTTTTAAAAGCCCTTGTCAAAATTATTGTGTGATGCTGGATTTTCTCGATGTAAGTATAAAACAAATTGGATGAATAAAGCACAATTCTGGGTTAACAATAATAACGCGTCAAAATTGACAGTTCGCAAAATAAATCAACAATGAGCGCAACGCTTGCTTGTTACATGATTCTAATATTAATTTCAGGAATATTGACTAATTATGAGTAAATAATCAACATTATTGGTAGTAGGTAAAATATTGTACTATATTCGTATCGTAAATTCATATTACGATATTCAATGGGTTATCAAACTCGGTCTAACGGCCTCGTTACACAAATTCCCCATCTCATTTCGTAATATGAATCTTTACGACCCTTATATCGTAAATATCTATTACCGTGGGATAAAATTGTAGGGAAAGTCTGAATTCAGTGCGAAATCGGTTCTCAGCAAACAAGCTTAAGGTTAACAAAACTTAAACTCAATTCATGTTACAGTTTCTAGTAGATTAGTTAAGAAATCAGATCCCGTGGTATGGATAGATGTTCAAACTTGGCATCTTAAGCTTTTGGACTGCAACAACTGAGATCATGTTCATCATTCAATATTATAAGTACTGCGTACTTTGCAGTTGTTCATTTCCATTTAAATTATGATATATTAATGGAAAAACAATAATAGTATGTTAAAGTATAAGTGGATATTAAGGTCTTTAAAACACGCGCGATTTTTCGAAAATGACGGCGAAGCCGGAGTGCTCGAAATAGAGCAAGTGTTTAAGAGACCAGTTATCCACGAATACTTTACGCTATTTTTTTTTATTGGTGCACTTTGAAATTATAAATACTGGTATCTTTTATTACTACAACAACAAGAAATGGAAATAAGAACTAATAATGTAAAATGGTTGGATTACGTTGTTATGGAAATGAGGAAAACATAAACTAATTTGCATTTTGATGGAAGTTCAACCTCATTGAGTTCTGAGAATGTTAATAGATCTATTAATTTAAATACCATTTCCTCCGATTTGAAAAATCGAAATGTTAATATCTCAAACAATACCAACTGTACTTTCCATTTTCATTTATAAAATTGAAATTTTTAAATATTGCTCGAATTAAAGTTTTGACGTTACAAAGTAGGTACTCATGTCAGATCAATAATAAAAAAATTGTCATTTAGACTTCTTTTCTCGAGTTGTTGATGTTGCCATGGTAACTGTAAAAAACGTGCGTGTTTTAAAGTTCGATTTAAACACGCTGAGGCGTGCTTTAAATAGATAAAATGGTTCACCAATAAAAAAATTAATATTATACAAGTATTTACTTCAGAACTAAATACGCGATATTTAAGGTGAAAATGTGTAGTTGACAATTAATTTGGCATTTTATCAAGTTATGATAAGTTTCACTCAAGTTTTTGATATCTTGTTATTGTTCACTGCGGAACCTTTTTCGAAACGATGCCGTTAATTGATATTTCTGAACAGGGGCGTTAGACGTTAATTTTCTTAGGACATCATAGGTTACAAGGAATAACTTTTTTTATATTATTATTATTTGTTCTTACATAAAATTGCTACATTGAGAAATAATAAATAAAAATTGCGAGTTTTATTTGAAGATTTCCTTTCAAAATCTTATAAATAATGTATATTATTATTGTTAATGTAATAATGGTAACTATTAACCCACAAATTATTTGTGAAAAATAACCCAAAAATAACATCGACTATACGTTAGATTAATGCTTGAAATTAAATTGTTGTGAAGTGATTAACTTGCAGCTTTGATCTAATATACAAAGAAGCATTAAAATTTCACCGCAAAATACATTTCCATGCTAATTTTTTTCAAGAAAAAATAAAAGACTAATATTGACCTACCTGATTCTTTTTGGCGTTTACGGGGAAAGTGGGCATTCCAGGTTTACGATTTTGTCCTCTACCCCTTCCGTAATTATTCTGATACCCTCCACCACCTTGCGGGTGATTATTACCTCCACCGCCGCCGCCAGCACCACCTCGTCCTCTACCACTTCTCGCCGTGTTGTAACCTGCAGGTACCATCGGTCTAACTCCACCTTGATAACCGTAATTAGCTCCCCAAGAGCCAACAACGACGCCGGCTACTTGAAGTTGACCGCCTCTAGCAGGAATCGGTCTTTGACGTATAGATTGAGCTCCTCCACCTCCTCGAGACGACTGAAGATTCAAGTTTGGGAGAATGTGCGGAGGAGGTAGTGTTCGAAGCATAGTTGCTGTGAATACGAAAATAAATGTTAGACATTCTCAGGTTTACGCAAAGTAAAAATGTGGTTAAATTTGCGAATATATTTCAAGAAGCTGACGAACGTAAAAAGATCCCTAGGTTTAGCCGAAATCCATTTTTAAAGTAAAAATAAGTCAAACAGTGTTAAATCCGGAAAATATTCGAATGAAACTGGAAATATCCTGTATATTGTGGAAATTTATGGGAATATGGCAACAGCGAAGGTAATTTTTCAATTAATTAGATGATCAAAATAGCATAAATTACTTCAAAGTGGTTGCCAAATGTAATAAAACTCGATATCAAATTTAAAAATGTGATATTAGCTTGTGACTCAAATTATTCCGCGATAATTATTGGTAGGCGATGGAAGATATTCCTGTATTTAGGAACATTTGCAAAAATATGACAACAGTATTATCACGAACAACTTTTTTGAGATAAGAAATAATTTATATTTTCGAGTCAAAAACAATAACTTGACGTCTAATATGTTGCCAAATGTGATCAAAATCAAAATTAACGGTTAAAAGTGTATTCCATTAAAAATCATAATTTATCTAGTGTCCCTCGTATATGAAAAGTGTTTACTTACGTCCTGCGAACGGCGATAACGGCACCTTCGCAAATTTAACATCGAGACCTTCCAATATGGCTTTTCTCATCCTTTCGACTTTAACTACACGTTCGATGTAATTTTCACAAACTTCGAGAATATTTTTGGCATGTGCTGATCTAGTTAAAGTATAATGAAACAATTTTCCGTCGAAATATAACCAAGGGCAACACATGAGCCACGGCAGCGGAGCTCCGCATGCATCGTTCGCTATTAAAGCCATATCTACTCCTTTCATAAATAAAGATGCCAGTTGGACACCACGATTTGTAACGACGTTCAACTGTGAAATAAAAAATGTCGCAATTCAGAGGGTTATTTTTTAGTCAACTTTTTCGAGAAGCATAATACATTACATAAAGTAAACCTTTTGACGTTTCAATGTAAACAAGGTATTATCGATGAGGAAGCAGTTTTATCAGTATATTAACGAATGATTGGCTAGAATAATGTATTGCTATTGGTTGAAACCAGCAAAATGTCAGATTTTGACGAGTGAAAAAAAATTATCAAAGGTAATACCAAGAGTGCTTCAAATTTTATCGATAATTTTTTCTTTTCCACGAAAACTTGTTTATTTGGCAAAAATATGAAAACAAACCTATTGATAAAATCACGAGTCCGTTAGGGCGAGTGATTCTATCTAAATTTGGTTTGTTTGAATGTTTTTGCCTCAAATATAGTTGAAATAATACCCTTCTTGGTGTGCGTTATCGATTGTTAATGCCCTTCTAACACATTAGGTAGGAAGAAATGGAAAAAAGGCATGTCTGTGATTAATCCTTATCAAAATATCACAATAATGAACCGTTTGAATGTATTACAAACGTCAACCCTAATCTTTGACTTACAAAAATTTGATTGGTTGATGTTTAGATTACGCGCAAGCTTAACCTCAATCGAGGTTTTAAAATACTATGAAGGCGTTACTTTCGTAGCGACAATGTGTCTTACGTCTTTTTCTACTGTCACACTGACAGTTCTTGACAGGTCTGTACTTTGTTGTTTACGGCAATTATTATTTATGAAAAGTGAATATTAATCTTATTGTTTTATTTATTTAAATAATACAAAAATATGCTTGGATATACGGAAAAACATCAGTATTTTGAAAGTTCTCAAGTATTTTCAGTTAGAAAAAGAAGCTGGTAATTATGAATTGCATTGCCTTTTCGAATTTGGCTGAATACGATCCAGATGATTTTATTTATTAAATCTAAGGTTAGCTACTTGTCAAAATAGCAAATAAAATAAACGACATGCCGAAAACCCGGATATACGTCACAATCGATGACGCACACCAAGAAGGGTATTATTTCAACTATAAACAAGTTTGAGTGATGAAAATAAAAAATTATGTGATAAAATTTGAAGAATGAGTTGTGTTTTGGAAGATTATTTTTGTCAACAATTTAAAAGGATTTTGCTTTATTTAATGTATCAAATGTTCAATATTCTCTTGGGTGATGGCTCTGAATCGATTTGTTTTCATTTTTCAATAAACTTCGAAGCACTTTTAGTTGTCAATAATGACAAATTCAACGTAAAATTTTGACGTTTCAATGTAAACAAGCTATTATCGATGAGGAAGCAGTTTTATCAGTATGATTTATTTATTTAATTAATTACAATATCCTCGGGCAAGCCCAATTACACCGAATTACCGAATGAATGGCTAGAATAATGTATTGCTATTGGTTGAAACCACCAAAATGTCAGATTTTGACAAGTGAACAAAAAAAATCTCTGTAGTTTTGCGATAATTCCACTTCATTTACATGGAATTTTCGATAGGAAGGAAATATTCGACCTACATTCAAGAATTAATTTTCTGTCATGAAAATTGGACTAATAAACGATGACAACTTCATTTTAGAAGATTTTTCTTTTAAATTGATTTAAAAAGATGTAAATTTCAACTACTAGATGCTATATTCAGCTGTAAACATCCGCGTCGCTATAAATTTTTTTCCTTTAAAGGATATCCTACAAAACAATGTCACTCCGTTTATAATTCAACATTAACCCAGCCATTTAAGGTTTTATCTGCGGAAAAATTCCTAGTGAGCTGGATTTTAGTATATACCTTTATCACGGTGTTGCAATGTAGATGTGAAAAATCGACATCGATATCGTGCCGGCTAAAAAAGTTATGGAAAGGTCACGAAAATCAAATATCTCGCGACCTATAGCTCGGAGGTCAATAGCAGCCATTATAAAAATTGTTCCCAGTAAAATTATCTACAAAAAATGTCTCTTGCATTTTTCTGTATAATCAACCGTTTTCGAAGTATAGTGCTGTGAAAGCTACCTATGAGGTAGAATGTATGGCGCGTTTTTTACATGGTTTCCCCCGTAGGCATAGTCTATGATATTCAATAAAAGGTTTTCTTATTCAAGAATAAGTAATTTTTTATTGGAAATGTGAAAAAAACAGAAGAAAATTAACTTTAGTATATAAATTTTTTTTATTCATTGTCGATATCTTCAGCTTCTCAATTTGTAATAGTTGCTGACAAAACGTCAAGTGGACTCATTTCTAGATTGACATCTACATCTTCATTATTTTCATCATTTGTTGACACTGCGTTTAAGCATGACTGACCACGGCAATGTCCACAAACTTTTGAAACATCCCAATTTTGTTGCATCCACATTTGCCACCACAACCTTTCGTACAATTGCAAGAGATGGTGTTCAGTAGATCATCGGGTGCTGGTGGTAATAAACTCGTTATTGGCAATAGTATATTATTTTTTAACTCCGACAGCTAGCGACACTAGCATTTTTCAGTGTTTGTAACTTCTACAACATCACCATCCGATAATAATTCATTGTATATTAAACATGTATCACTCATGATAAAAACTGTTCAAGAGCAGAAGATAACTAAAATAACGTGTTCAACGCACAAGAAATAATTTTCAACAGATCTAAACTCAGTCCGAAGGCAGTAGAAGGCATAAAGGGGCAGGTATCGCAACGCCTTGGTGTACGGTATACAATAGCGTATGTGAGTGCATTCTAGTCGCTTTCGCAGCGCTCTACTCCAAAAACGGTTGATTTTGCAGAAAAATACAGGAGATAATTTTTGTAGACTATCTTACGAGGAACAATTTTTATGATGGCTGCTATTGACCTCCGAGCAATAGATCGCGAGATATTTGCGAAAAACTGATTTTCGTGACCTTTTGACCTTCATAACTTTTTTAGCCGGCACGATATCGATGTCGATTTTTCACATCTTCATTACAACACAGTAATGAAGGTGTATACAAAAATCCAGCTCACTAGGAATTTTTCCGCAGATTAAGGTTTAAACTGCCTTAAATTACTGGACTACCCAGGAGTTGTACTCTTCCAAAAAATCAATTTTCTGTAAAGAAATGAGACTAATCACAATGTCAACTTGGATCTTTTCAGCTGCAATAGAACTATTTACATTCAAAGTACGATGACATATTCATCTGTCCATCTTGCTAAAAAGTTCTGGTATCGAAAATTCATACATTTGAACTACTTAGTTTAAAATAAAATGACTTACCGTCAATTCTTGCAAATATTGAGGATTCATTAAATTCGGATTAAATGCGTGACATATAAAGGCATCCAATTCATGACGTCGCATAATCGGTTTCTCTTGAGACATGACGTATCTCAAAACGCAAGCCATGATCAACATGTGTTGGGGAACGTACGCCGTATTAAGAATCAACGGGGTATCGGAATTTAAACAAGATAACAAAGCGCGCATCCTACGTCGTTTGTCGTCGACCGATGGACCGAACCAAAGTCGTTGAAGCGTCGGTACTGCCCAAGGAAGAGGTTCGGCTTTTACTTCTTCTGGATGTTGGTAGGGATTCGAACGACTGTACATCCATTCTTTTACTATTATTTCAGGCGGATGTGCGTTTTCCGGTACCTCGCCAGATTCTAAAAATATTCAAATTATAAAATATCTAGCAAAAATGATTTGGAAAATAAATACAAAACTATATATTAGCTGAGACCTACGGAAACATTTTTAACAAGGCTCTGAGGATCGCTAAGAGAGACTCATGGAGTAAGCACTGTGAAGAGGTAGAACAGACCTCCGAATGTGCTAGACTCCATAAGATACTCTCCAAAGATCCTCAAAGTAACTCATTAGAGTCAAGAGATGGGATATACACAAAACGGGAAGGAAACTCTGGTAGAACTTCTCGAAGTACATTTTCCAGAATGCAAAATAAGCGATGAACCACTGGATACAGAACAACATATGGTCTCGTTACTCCAAACCGGAGTAACGAGGAAAGTTGGAAAGTATCTAGAGAAGTGGTAAATCAAAGCAAAATAAAATGGGCAAACGGCATTATACTCAGCAGACTGTGTACGATCCTTAGAGCAAGCATGGGACTAGGGTACATACCAAAGGTCTGGAGAAATGTTGGGGTTGTCTTTATTCATAAACCTGGTAAAACAGGTGACAATAAAGCAAAGTCCCTGAGACCCATAAGTCTGATGTCATTTGAACTGAAGACATTGGAAAAACTGGTAGACATGCACATTAGAGGAGGATCATTGGTAGAAAGACCGATCGACCTGGATCAATATGCATACAGACCAGGAGTATCCACAGAGACAGCACTCCATCACCTAATACAAGGAATAGAGTACACTCTTGAAAATAGAGGGTGCCTTTGATAACACCTCTCACAAAGTAATCACTAGGGCAATTCGTCAAAAGCAAATTGACGAAACAAGCTGCAGATGGATAGACTGCATGCTGAGAGACCGGACGATCTTTTCAACATTGATGGGTGAAACATTATCAGCCCGGGTTTCAAGGGGGTGTCCTCAAGGAGGAGTCCTGTCTCCTCTAATATGGAACCTTGTAATGGACGGACTGATAAGGAGAGTCAAAAAGGAACACCATACTATCTAGGATATGCGGACGATCTGGTCATCATATCACAAGGCAGATTCAATACTACGGTCAGAGAGCGCATGCAACAGGCTCTGAACATAGTAACAAAATGGACGGAAGAGGTGGGTTTAACTATAAGTACAAATCAAACATAGTACCGTATACCAAAATAAGGGACCTGGTGGGATTGGGACAACGACCTATTAAAGATAGACCAGCCTTGTTTACATTTTGGTTGTCCCCAACATATTTAGGACGAGACTCTTCTTACATGATGCCAAATTTCTTCTAACAAAAATAGTATTTGATGAATATATTCAAGATTTCAGCAGTATTTCCCGTTTAAAAAGTAAGAAAAAAGTGGGAAGCATTTAAAATGGGTATGACCAACCCACGGTCCAGCTCACTTAGTTTTTTCGGTTAGGATTTTTCATTATCTATCAATGCCATAAGTAAAATAGTTTATAAATTTTTAGTTTGGCAACCTCGAACTACTTCTGTCATTTTGGTGAGATTTGTTAATAAGATTTTAATTATAATTGAGCTTTTATGTGGTATTTGATTGATATTTGTATATTGAAGTGCTTTTAAGACATTTATGATGGTGAGAAAATGTGTAGTATGTGAAAATACATGGAATAAGAATGATGAACGATCGTTTCACAGGTAAGGTTATATTAGCACAAGCGTAGTATAGGTATAAGACAAGGGATTCAATATTTGTTTTCATAATAATATTGTTTATTTTTTTATTATCAGGTTTCCTAGAGATGTTGCTCGCCGTGAAATTTGGTTACAGAATTTATTTTTGGTAGAAGAGGACATTTTCAAAGTTAAAGTTGCTTTGGTGTGTTCTGACCATTTTTTCAAAACAGACATAAATGTGCTAATTTAAGTGGCAAACATGTTTTGAAACATGATGCTACATCTTTCAAGTAAGTTATTTTATTTTGTAATATGATTGTGAATAATTCTTAAGAACAATAAATATTAATATTATGATTATTGTTGTAATTATTCTATCTAATGGTTTATCATTTTAATACCTTTATTTATTCCTTGGTTTTGTAAAATCAATATAAAAAAATAAAAAACCTTTCCATATAATATTAACATATTCATAATCTGTAGTGCAAAACTTGTTTTAACTTCAAAATCCTCTATAGGTATCTTTTAAATAAATTGCTTGTTTTTGATATAATTTCCACTTATTCAAACGAAAATTTAATAACGAATCTACATTATTTAGTCTATGAAAGCAATTTTCATAAAATAGTTTAAATGAACAATGAACCCTTTCGACATGATACGCTACTGTGCAATGTACTCGCCCTGATTTATGTTGCGACCAAAACATTGTATAGGTAATAATGTGTGATGGCTGGTCTATCTTTAATAGGTCGTTGGATTGGGACCACTATTCCTTCAAGGTACGGAGATTCCAATGGTTATGGATGTTAAATATCTCAGGGTGATTATTGACTCGAGATTAACATGGACCAAACAAATGGAAAAAGTAGCAACAAGATCAGAAACCACACTAATGATGGCAAAACGAACTTGTTTGAAAACATGGGGGTTGAGTCCACGAATGATACACTGGATATACAGTGTAGTGGTTAAACCCATAATAACATATGCGTCTTTGGTCTGGTGGAGAAAGACGACACAAAATAATGCAATGATGAGACTAGGCAAGGTGCAAAGACTTGCTTGTCTCAGTATTGCAGGGTGCATGAGAAGCACGCCAACGGCAGCACTAGAAGCCTCATTTGGCCTTCCTCCATTACACCTCGTAATAATGGGGGAAGCAAGGATGGGGCTATTTAGGCAGCAAAATAACCTGAGCAACAAAATAGTTAGATCAGGACACATATCCATTAAGGACATCATAAGTGGAGCCATTTTAGATATGAAAACAGACTATATGGCCACTAAACTTCTCCCCAGTCCCAAATATGAGACAGAAATACCTCACAGAAAGGACTGGCAAGACCCAAGCAGACTGAAGCTTCCCCGATAAGAGACCTGGTACACAGACGGGTCACAGACTGGTGTGTTTAGTGAAATGAGAAACACAAGATGCTCCTTTTCACTAGGAGAACATACCTCTGTATTTCAGGCAGAGATTTATGCTATCCTAGAATGTGTAAGAATTAACACATATAGGACTGACACTCATAGGATAAGCATACTGACAGCCAGGCAGCCCTTGCAGCTTTAAACAACCGCAAGGTAATATCCAGACTGGTAGAAGAATGCCAGAAAGAACTAAATGAACTAACAGACCACATTAAAGTAAGATTAGTGTGGGTGCCGGGACATAACGGTATTTCTGGAAATGAAAAAGCTGATGAACTCGCGAGAAGAGGTTCAGCAACAGCATATGTTGGGCCAGAACCAGCTCTTGGGACCACATAGAAGGTAGTCCGAGAGCAAATACAAAAATGGGTGCAAAGCCAACATAGACTTCAGTGGAGGAACACTCCAGAGCAGGTACACAGTAAAACCTTCATAGGTGACACATGTGTAAAACGGGCCGAAGAGCTACTGAATATCAGTAGGAAGAATTATTACAGGTTATTTAACGGGTCATACCCCGGCAAAAGATCACCTGTATAAAATAGGGTTATATAATAGGGACCTCAGCTGCAGACTTTGTGGCATGGAAACCGAGACCGTAACCTTATCTGACTGTGAGGCACTGGACTCGTGGAGACAAACAATCTTCGGAGAAGCCAATGTGCCACCCGAAGTATATGGCACACATCCAATGGACCTATATCGTCTACTCGAAGGTAGGTATGAGGATAACTGGATGGGTGGAATAAATGTGGGAGTAGAGTACAATAAGCCTGCAGTGCCGGCATCAGAAAGGCTCCCAAACAAACACAAAAAAAAACATTTTCAAATTGACAACAAAGTATTTTTTTGAAACATTCCACAACTTCAACTTTTTAAACAAGAGAAATCTAAAGATAATATTAAAAAAAAAGGATAGCAAAATGATTATAAAAAAAAATTTGTGGTACCAAAATTGGCCACTGTGAAACACCTTTATCAAAATTTCTCTGTTTTACACCTTTACTAATCTCTGGGAAAACATCGTTGAATATCCAACAAAAACTTTCAATTAGAAAAAATGTAGTTCCATAATTAAACCTTGAGGTACACGTAAGGAATTGTTTGGCATAACTTGACTGATTATCTCTTGAAAAAAAGAGTTATGCGGACTTTAATTTAGAACGAAAACATATTATGTAGTTCCAAAATTGAAAATTGTAGTACACCTTCGCTAAAACTAGATTATGCGAGACAAATAAAGGAATTCATTGGTTCCAAATTTGATCATTGTGGTACACACTCGTTAAAATCAGAGGACATTTGTCATATACTTCACTCAAACATATTTATCAATTCGACACTACTTAAAATTTACTCACCCTTTTTCTTTGACTGTACATATCTCAGATGATGCAAATTAAACAGTACGGCGTAAATTCTCTGTCTCAACGGTAGGTAAATATCATGAATTGGTGGAAAATCTCTATTACTCTCGTCCTCCATCAGACACGGCAGTCTAACTTCTTGCGTGCTCAATGCGTGCAATATTAACGGCGCCATTAATCCTTTCTGATGACGGAGTGAAGCGGTACGCAAGACGTCGGGAGATACCGAGGGCGTAATTAAATGTCCTTTATCGGCTGAAATAAAAAGTTTCAATTTCAAATAACAACCAAAAAGGATACATTTCTCCTAGAGAAGTGAAAAAAATACATAACTGGCCGCAGTTTCACTAAGAAACTTATACAACCGTTCTATTTTCAATCTTACAGCTCTAAAAACATAATTAATAAATAATTCAAACACTGAATCTCCGTTATCGTATCTACGCACGAAATTCATTAACAAAGATTTTTTAACACATATACATACCAGGTGTTTTGAATTTTGAAACCCTCGGAGAAGTAGCATCAATGCTAGCCGAATTAATAGCACCTATCGGTAGATTTGCCTTGCTGTTCGAAGTACCAGCTACGGCATTTTTACCCGAAGACATCGAACCGTTGGGTACGCCGTTAAATCTCGAAGAATCCGAAGGATCACCCATATCTAAGAAAAAAATGTTGATAAAATATGTATTTGTCAATTTACATATCTCCATACCACGGTAGATATACTGTAGGGCGATGTAGCGGCATGTGTCGAAAATAGGTATGAGGTGGAAAAGTAGTTAACCAGAAATTGTAATTTTAGTGTGTAGCCATCTACGTGTCACTCACTTAATAATGTCAATCTTGCCATGCTTCAATTATAAACTGGATATTTTATTGTTCTTGTGAAAAACCAAGACACACACCTTAAATATATCTGTGT
Organism: Galerucella tenella; assembly: GCA_910591685.1. NCBI lineage: Eukaryota > Metazoa > Arthropoda > Insecta > Coleoptera > Chrysomelidae > Galerucella > Galerucella tenella. The sequence continues at coordinate 48,132 of CAJUYH010002017.1, read as the reverse complement.
TATCAAAAAAAGTGAAAAGCTTGTGAGCCTAATTTTTTATGTGATTTAATCTCTTTAATATTTAAAAAAATTGAACATAGGCGTCACATATGTTTAATTGTACGGGAGATTTTCAAATAACCTTCGTCATTTGTAAAAAACAACTTATTCAGTGGTCCCTTCTTGAAAATTTTATCATTGTGACGTTAATGTGTTGTAGACATTTGTTTAAGTTTCTTGTATCATATATGACGAGTAAGTAATTCTTTACTCATTTCTTTTTTAATAATTTTCCAACGATTATTGCTTACTTGCAGGTATGGCAGTGATGATGGCCTAACAGCCGAAAGCGCTTTGCAATTTTAAATAAAATTTTTTTTACACAGAATACAACAATGTTTTCATTGACTTTCTAGTCATGTGTACTCAGCTATAAAGATATTATCTTGAACATTTATTCATGGATATCTTAATGATGTTAATGTAATCATAGACTGTGTGACTATTTTATTTGGTGATCTTACCAATATCGCAAAAACACTCATATTGCATTTTTTCTTCAACAGATTTTGTGTTTTTTATTGCCAATGCCCACGACCATGCAGTGGTGTAGTACTTTGAGGATGTTGGAATTGCATTGGATGCATAGAGTAATAAATAAGAGAGGTTTTAAATCATATCGAAAGAAATGAAACAAAATTTTTGCGCAGCCAGCTGCGCATGGCGCTTTACAGCAACTAACTGAACTAGCAAACCCCGCCTCCCTCTCGACAAAACTTCATTTTTAGTATTATTTTAATTTGAGGTTAGTCGTTGTCATTTTTGAATTTATTTTTATGTAATCTACTCATTGGCCTTTCAGCAAATAAATTAATTATCTTCATCATTGGTACCTACTATTATCAATTATGACAGCATCTATTATCACTTATGATAGGTAGGTTGAAGAATTTTTTTACCCTAAACGTTTGAGCATGGAGGTTGGGTTTTCGTAAAATAATGATTTAGGATGTAATTGTAGATACCTAGTACTCATGTGAAAAAAAGTGCTTTAATATTTTGAACACTGTATTTGTGTGCTTGCTCTGTAATATTTGTGTGTGCTTCAAGATGCCAAATTGTTTAAAGGGGTACGTCAATTGAATAACTAAAAAATTATACATATAAGAAGTTTAAGTTTCCTGATCTAGATATTGAAAAAATTCATAAATGGTGTGAACCAATGAACCTTACTTTCTTACTTATTAAAAATAAAAGGTGTTATTTGCGTAGTTATTATTTATATAGTTTGTTCAGCCATCCTTTGCCGTTACGTCATACATTGTCCAGCTTGCTCTCTCATTCATGAAATGGATGAGACGGAATTATGACGTTGTCAGTTGTCATATTTTGAAAACAATTCTTAACATATGCCATTGATTATAATTTTGAGGTTAAGTGTAAAATAACAATCAAAATATATAAGACATACGTAAAACAGCAGAATACGTCACCGATTATGACATAACGGCAAAGGATGGTTGAACAAACTATACCTAAAATACTACATAAAAAGATAAAATAAAAAAGTAGAACGTGTCGCGGGACACACGATAGGAACTTTAGTTCCTTTTAAGCAAAAGTTATGTAATACATCGGACGTTATAGATAAACAATTTGCATATTCTTTGGTGGTTGAGTAGTAAGCACACCAGACTCTCACGCGGTAGACCCGGGTTCGATTTCCCGCGAGGAATTTTTTTTATTGTTAATTTTATTTTTAAATAATCATTCTGCTTGATATTAATAACGACAACAGGTAGACGTTTGAAATATTTAGCAGAATATTCATTATTATAGATAATGGTACGGTACCCTTCATGAGGGAGTCCGACTGGCAACATCTAACAGCATCGTATATTTAAAAAAGGAAACCGTAGCACTATACAAATTGGACATTCAAGAACTGTACGTTTACCACAAAATTAGTGGAAACATAAAATTGAATTGTTAAATTTTTAATTTGAAGTTATATTACAGTTTATAGAAATTTTTATTTTCTAGATTTTTTCCTAAGTGGGTCGTAGAAAAAATATGCTGCTCGACTAGTGTGGATTGTCCATATCGCACTTGAACGATTGAGTCCTCGTGTCCTCGTCCTCGTGCGATATGGCCATCATATCCACACTAGTTGCACAAACTACAATTTCTTTCAAAATATGTCCTTTTACATTTAAAAACTACCTGCCAAATGTCAAATCAATTTATCCATCCATTTTAAAGTTATCGAATTAAAACATTCAAGTTTTCAAAATTTCAACACCCTGTATTTCGAAAAGTAAATGTGCTTGACCCCTTAATCGCGCAAAAAAATTATGGAAATAATAGTAAAAATTTATCCGAACAAATTCAAGTAGATCACCAGCACCGCGAATACCAGCTTTGCTTAAAATTTTAATATAGCATCGGTGGTTCAGTGGTTAGAATGCTCGCATTGCACGCGGGCGGCCCGGGTTCGAATCCCGGCAGGAGCATATTTATTATTATGAATCGTTGCTTCGTAAACGAGAGAGAGACTAAGGAGGCACAAGCACGCAAGCAAGGCACATAACGAAGCAACGTAACATAACGTAGCGTAACGGTCAGATCTTTTGCGTCGCGACCACTGGTCGCTCAAACATAACCTGGCGTAAAGAACTAAAGTTCCAATATACGATAATTTTGTCAGTGACTGTATATTTAAGATACGTCTGTCTCGGGTTTCGACAGAAACAATCAAATTAGTTTTCAATAGAAACACGGCGCCAAGTGAGTAAAGTGTAGATGGCGACACAAAAATTACAGTTTCTGATTACTTACTTTTTACCTCTTACCTACTTTCAACACGCGTCGCTAGATCGCACCGCAATAGATCCACCGCAGTAAGGATGTATGTAAAACCATCAATTTAGTACTGGGTCTTACATTTGCCGTTTTGAGTATTCTTATTTTCTCTATCTAATCCGTTGAAATCTCCGATTACCGAATGCGCAGTAGCTTGTTTGTAACTTTGTAAAGTTTCTTGCTGTAACATAAAATTAAAAAAATTCAAATCGAACGAAAATGGATTGATAAAATAATAGGCAGTTGTTATTATGTACCTCTTGTTCGGTGGTTTCTGATGCGAATCCGGATGTATCCAAATCGTTATCTTCGGATTTGGCATTTGTCGCGTCGTTTTGCTGGACAGGTAAATTTTTTTTCTGTTTAGATTTAACCGGTGGCGTACAATATTTTAAAAATCCGCTAGCCGTACCATTCAAATAATATTGTACAGATTGTCTAAACTTCGAAGCTCGTTTATCTTCCAACGAACCCAGTACAGCTATAACCAAAGCATCCATATTCGATGGCGACGGTAAATTACCTACATATTCAGCTAATTTCTTAATATTACTTTCTGCTCCCTGAAATTTTTTGATATTTATCAAAGATGTATCTGAAACCTGTATAGAATCTTTTTATAGAGGAAGTTTAGGGTACTAAACAGAAACAGTTGCTATCCTAGAAGCTCGTAAGATACGCAAAGAGCTTGACGGTACATTATTTATAATATTCACCAATTATTCAAGTACTCTGTCAAGTTTAAAACAGTTATACATTTTAAAAGAGACTCTAAATAGTCTGTGTATTGGGCAAGTACACTTAATACACCAAACGGCATCCACCTGTCAAACTTGTCACACTATGATTACAGTGAAATAACTACTAGAAGATACAATGTCCGAAACCGCAATAAAATGACACTCTAAGAAGTATACTTTCAAATTACAGCAAAAGAGAATGATTTTAAAACATACTATCACAAATAATATGAAGTAAAAGGAGAATACACTATAACAATAAAATGATGACATCAGAAAACATAAACAAAACTATATAAAATATAAACATTAAATCAAGTAGAAATAAATCAAAAAGTTGTTAAGGGAATATTGGATTAATCCCCCATTCAAATGATTTTGAAAAATATATTAAAATGTAATGGTAAAAACTATCAGTTTCCTTGAGCTATATTCTCAACTATTATTTTAGAAGTGTGATTCCATCAAGATTGATGAATAAGACAAATTTTTAAACAGGGTAACTCTCACTTAGTTGAGAATTATAGACCATGTTTTTCTAAAGGTTTTTTAAAATTGCACATGCAACACTTCCTAGAGAAACATCAGGTCTTCACAAAGTCGCAGCATGGCATTCAAAAAGGAAAGTTAACTAAAACTGCAGTATACAATTTTGTTAAATTATATAAAATGGGGATGGGAGGAAATGCACACGAGTAGTTTAAATCATATCTATCAGATTGTAGTCACAGTATGTATAAAATATGAAACAAGTGACTATTATTTAGTATCCTATCAAATAATATTTCAGTAATGCTCACAAATTATGTTGATCAATGTGCTAATAACAAGTTCAGACTTCTCGAAATAAATACCCCTAATGCTATTAAAGAGATTTCCAGATGGTTTAGTGAAAACACTTAGTTGCTTAATGTATCTAAGACTAGTTAAGTTTTATTTAAACATACGAGTTAACAAACATGAATATCCTGATATCACTATCAGTAATACTGAAGTGTAATATAAGGTCTGTTCCAA
>CAJUYH010002017.1:0-43434 GCA_910591685.1 Galerucella tenella | reverse complement strand
GCTAGATTTGGTCAGTCCTTCAGCTAATTCTAAATGTGAGCCAGAATGAGAGTGGTCTGTTATATAATCTAAAGGATTTTTTAAAGATTGACATTAATCATACTTTGGATGAAAATTAATTGAACTCTTTATAATTGCCAAACATACATGTTGATTTAGATAAAGACTAACATGATAGCAATAGTGCAGCTGATGTAGCTGGGTTTTTGATACAAAAATTAGCTTAATTAAAACTTGCGAAGAGTGTGCTATAGCTAGCTTAACACCCAATATTAGAGAGCCTCAGCCCACATTTACAATATTCAAGGATTGTAGTGATACCAAAGAAAGATTAACTTATGTTACTAAAGAGGTTACCTATGTTTTAACTGTAATACAAATGATTAATTTTTTTTATAACATGTATTTTTGTTGGTTCACTTGTGCTGAAGAATTAGATCAAATTTAAAGTCTAAAAGTCAAATCACTTAATAATCAGAAAATATTACAATGATGTATATGGAAATTTTCAAATGCTTTTTATATTATTTTTGAATATTTTATTCATTGAAAGATTTCAAATTAATAATATTTTCACACTTGCAAAGGTTTTTTTTTATTCACCTACCATAATTCCCTATATTATTGTATATCTAATACAAAATTTGCAGCTGAATGATTTAGCACAATGAAGTTATTTCTCAAGACTTAAAAACCAATATTAAAGTGAAAAAATTTTACAATATAACACATATTATGAGCACTTAAAAATTCAAAATGCTCTTTTTTAGTTATTGTATCTATATATAAAAAAAATTGTTATACAAGAAAATTGTAAAAATCTGTTGCAGAAAGCCTCAGTCGTTAGCCATTTGGGAAACCAATTTATTTTTCATATCTAATTGTATGTGTAGGAATAAGTTAAGAGAACTGATAGTATAATCTACAATAGACTATAAGTAAATGTGTGATTTCAAATTCTCTCACAACTAATTTGTTATAAATTTTATAAATTATTTGAAATGAAGAGTAATCAATTTTCAAACAAAAAATACACGAGAAAACTACAATAATATAGTAACCTAGAGAGTTTTAAGTTTACCTTTTTTACTGTTCAATAGAATGAAAAATGTATGTACAAAAACATAGGCATAAGCAAGCAAACCACAGCATACATATACAATAGTACCTTTAGACTGATAATCAAGTATGGCCAAATAATAACCAGCAAATAGAAGACCTCAGAGACAACAACCACAATTGAGTCAATCGATACCAAACCACAAAGATACAGCCACTGGAGGTCTATTAACTACTTTTCTTATTAAATGTAAAGACACAAGAGAGTCAAATAGATTACAGTGAAAGCTAGACATTTTTGTTTTATCTTCTCATTTTATTGTTATTAATGCTTTCAATCAATTTGTAAAAAGGAATCCAATTTTTCCAATGATTAAGTTTGTCGAATTTAAAATGCATCTTAGGTGATTGGAATTATCAATAACAAGTTACTTTGTTGTTTATAAATTAATTTCTAAACCAAAATATTTGAAAAACTTACATTTTCAACAGTCACTTTTGTCAAATTCAACTTCTTATACAAATCTTGTAGATCACTTTCTGGCAATAAAAAGTTGCCAAGCAGAGCTGCCATAATACAAACTTGTTCTTGGGTAATTTTCAAGGTTTTTGTAAGTTCACTAATCATGTATTCCTTAGTTTCAATAGATCCCTAGAAGAAATACATTAATGTATTGAAAATTTTAAGAAATTTGTAATCATACTTTGTAAGTGAGTTTGAGATTTTCAGAGGAGAAATATCTTGGTGGATCAAATGCAGCATATTCAGCATCATCAGCCAATAATCCATGAAATCCATATTCTCTACAATATGCAATAACCTCTTGATGATGATCATCCATAGTACACATCTAAAAATTAAAAATATTTAACGATGCAGGCAGAGGAATGAAAAAATGTGACCAAACTCCAATCTATTTATAATCAAATTTATTATAACTATCAATTTCTAGCCATAAGCACTTTTCTTTTTAAATAATTTTAAGAGAAGTAATGTTTTCAACAGCAGAAAAGCAATTATAAAGTACTTTTACAACAGGATATTACCAATATACAACTAAACTGGATGTTATTAAGGTTACCCTCCAATAAGAATCAAATATAGAACAATAAATGGTATAATAGCAAAATTGGACATATTCAATTATATTAAAAAGTTATTCGTAATTAAAAAAGAACTTTATATAACTGTGAGAATTCACCACAATTATTCAACTTACCACAGTGACTCCCAAGTGTCTTAGAGCCATTCTAAGTGCAGATCTAAGGCAAGTTGGTGGTGTCCACCAAACTTTTGGTGGTGGTGTGCCTTTGGTATTAATATGTTTCAATACCATTCCAACTTTTTGACGAACATTGGCTTGTTCTGCAATCCATTCAGTAATTCTACATTGTTCAATTGTGCCATTAAATACCACAGCCAGTTCTATGTTTCCACGTTCAATAGCTTGCGTCAATAATGAGAGAAATTGAACCATGCGATTCCACTGACCTCCACAAGCCCAATCTAAAATGATAGAGAGTAAATACATGCAACTAATGTATAAAAATATTCATTACCTGAGAAATATCCTCCATAGAGTCTATCCAAACAATTTTCTGCATCTACAATTAGTTTCAGTTTGTTCCCAATTGGCCTAATTTTTCGATTTGTATTATGTGGTTGTTGTCTTTGAGTTACATTTCTAGCTATTTTCAAAAGATCAACAGAGACAGCACCTCCTTCCAGACTGGTACTTTCCAAAAACGTTTGTAGATCGTCAACACCCATTTCCAATTTCCTATATACTTTCAATATTTAATAACTACTATCTTTGTAGAAAACTAAAAAAATTTCACTAAGCAATTACACTCAAAATATACCATTATGAAACGACCGCCATTATAATATCCACAAATGAAGATTTTTGTCGTTTACACTTTAGGTATTGAAACGAAACGGTAAAGAGCACTATTATGAGTTAATGGTGGAACAAATTGTTATTGTGATCACTTGTAATTATTACTATCCTAGTTGTAAACAAATAATCTTATTTCTGGACGCCCTTCATGTTTGCAAACTGCCGGCAAACCTTGTTGGCCATTTTGAAAGAATAATCTTGTTTATTAGCTACGAGCAGCGATGATACTAGGCACCTCTAATTGCATAAATGACTGACTGAAACATGTAGTTTTATTGATTATTATTGAAAATAATTAAAAACATTATCCTACTCAATCACTCAAGAAAGAAAAATTAAATGTTTGCCGGAAATTAGATACATTGACATTGTTGAATGAACTACGCTGACTAGTGACTACGCATGTCAAATTCACAGTGACGGATGTGGCAATACTTGTTTTTTAATTCAAATTAAAGCGGCAATGTTTTTGATCCAGGGAATTTATCTCAAAATCCCTTATTTTATTGAAAAATAACGTTATAACTTGTTCAATAGAAACGATTCGTTTATCCATTTTTCCTTTTTTACAAAACTAAATTCATCATTCATATCTTCAGTTTATTACTCAAATACTCAACAAAGTTGTGTTTATTTTCCAACTGAAACATATTTTAATTATACATATAGGTATATACTATTCGAGTTGTATTATTTACTTTTTAAGTGAAATTGAAAATATTTCTAATTCCTAACAGTAAATTCAATTATTCGAGTTGTCATAATCATAGATAACCTTCAATAATTTATCGAACACACTTTAATAATCTGTTCCCTCCGGTCGCATTCAGAAATGATCAGAGAATAGCTGGTACCTGGTAGCTGGGGGTCTATTTACTAACTTGTGTGAGTGGTCGTGTAGGACCTCTCTCTCACAATTTAGCTTTACTGCGCATGTCACTCTCCTAAAATTATAAAATTCCTATTCAGGAAAGATAGTAGAATGCTCATACACTCCTATATGCTCCTATACGAGTACTCTACTGGGCAGTGCTGCCAGACGTGAGGTAAGAAATTATCGAGCAGCGTTGACAAAATTATCGGATTGTTCAGAAAACTATGTTACACAACTTACACACAGAATAATTTAAAACAAGGGCCCTAATAAGAAAATATTATGCACGAATTTTTTAAAATTCATATTATTAATAATAAAATGTTTCTGGTAAAATATAAAAACTTAAAAACATAAATTATGTGATAAAATATATAAAAAAAGAAACAAAAACATACATTCTACCATTGACTAAAAAATTTTAGTCAATGATTCTACTCATTCACTCTTCTAAACATTAACCCAACGTAACATCTCGAAAAAAATCACAGTCAAAAAAATCATAAAGATAAAAAAAACCTATTCAAAGCAAACTTCGACATCGTCTTCATCGTCCTTTTGATAAATATTATTTGAAGACATTGCGTTGTGATGATACCTATTTATGTCCCATGTTATTTCACTTAAAAAATATAGATTAGCGTTTTATTTAAAAAATTAATATTATGCCTCAGTAAAATTATGTTACAATTATCGATTATGGTACAAGTGAAATTTCAACTTTAGTTTGGGATAAAATTATGTTACAATTCAATAATTATGTTACATCTGGCAGCACTGCTACTGGGTAAAACCAAGAGAGTTGTTAGATTCTGAGAGAATGGACTTGCGCACATTGTCTTTGGTCATACAATTAGATAGATAAAGGAATATTATAATGTAATCACACGACATGTGCCTATTTACTTTTCAGTCCATAAAATAATGACTAAATATTGAATTCATTTTTAGTTTTTGGAGTTTATTTGTTTATTTTTTGTAGTTTAATTGGTTAGGTTTTGTACTTTGTTTAATCGTTTAGTTTGTGGAGTTTATTTATTGTTTTTAAAATGGATGATGACGATTTGGTAATGCAAATGCTAGTAGACAATGTGTTTCCAAGATCAAGATCCTTTCTTGGTTTTGTCTGATTTTAATTATCATTAAACATTTTCGCCTATTTGAAGTTTAAAGTTTATTAATATTGTTTTTTGTGCCTCACACAACATTTTCTTTTCAATAAATTATAAAAAGGGAACTAAAATCGTACTCTTCACTCTTTCTCACAACACATCTAAATATCTCATGGAAAAACTTATGCTGAATCATAGAGTATTACCATAGAGAAATATAATGAGTATTACTCTATGTACTGAATCAGACGGTGGTTGTGCTTATATCAGTGTTTATATTTTTAAATTCAAACCTACTAACAGTACATTAGAACTAAAAATAGTTCTAAGATAGTCGCGCCACTTGGCAACGCTGGACAAAATGTAGTAGACGAGTCGAATGATCGTGAATAGGGTTTTGATGGTCCATGTGAGTGATGAGTGAGAGAGTACTCATATCGATGAGTTGTCGTGCACGAGCACTCTCACATGTTACAGAATAGACCCCCTGGTATCAGTGGTCATAGGTCATAGCAAGCAACGAGTTTATTTTTACCGTTGAGTGAAAAAAATTTTCACTCAACGCTTTTACGTAATTCCTATCATAGATAACATATTATTCCTATCACTGATCGCAATGGTCGACTACTCTCTAATCGTTTCTGACAGTTTGTGCAGGTGATTGAGGTTGGCTCTTATTTTGTCTATGGTTGGTACCATGTTGGTACCAGTTGGTACAGACCTTAGACAAGGAAATTCCTAATCTAAGGTACAGACCAATTTTGATAGTGGCCACCAGGTGGCCACAACTAGATTTATTTTAGACGAAGACAGGTGAATCAATGGGAAGAGCAAAGCAAACTTTTCGGTCTAGATTCAGAACCGGCTTCAGCATTTAGATGTAATCAAATACATTTGTAAAATCCATCTACACTAGGATTTTGCCTCAATAAAAGTTAAAAGTAGCAATAGAAAATGTTTATCATAGATTACAAATGAACTTTTTTTAAAAAAATATTTAAAATATGTCGTGAAATATAAGCTTTATTATACAATATGTCCCCCTAAGTTGGAATCATAAGGAAAATTTTTTTATTATTAATTTTAGAAAGAAAAGTTATTCTTCATTAAAAGTTCTGCATTATCTAAAACCTAGAACAAAGTCATCAAATATCTAAAATTCTTAGTCGTATACGAGGTTTGTCAAAAAATATTAGTTTTACTCTAGCCCTTTCGGTCCTGACGTACATTGTGGTGTACGGCAATTCAAATCTAGCCTAATACAAAATTTATTTTGATTATGACCATTGCGTCCCAGCATACACTTGAGTGTATATCGTAATAACGTTATAATACGTGTGGTACCATCTATGGGCACAGAAATGAAAATTGAATATTCCATTTTTACAGCGATCTTGTTTCGAGCGGAATCGACAAGAAGTGATGTGTTTAGTATTTTTTTGTTTGTGTTAGCTCCGAGTATCAGAGTTATACATTTTTTTAGTTATAAACGACACTTCAAACTAACTGTCCAAAATATTAGTTAAAGCTTTGGTGATTTTTTTTCGGATTTTTCGTCAAATAAAGATACGTACACTATTGTGTACATTGGGTCTTGGTGAAGTAAGTAAATATACCTAACTTATTTTTTGAGCTTATAAAAAGGGTACTCTTTCAGCATTTTTTTTCAAGATGAGTGAAAGATTGCTTTCATGCGAAGAGCTTGTTTACTATTTGGAAAATAATGACTCTGTCCTTGATATTTTGAGCGAAGATGATGGATATGGGAGATTGATTCTCATATACCAGAAGGTTCATTTGAAATTGATGATTGTCAAATTGCACGTTAGCTAATAAGATGTATTTAAATTATTGGGTGCGCAGTTTGGAATGGATGAGCCCGAAACTCCTGATTTAGAACCTGAGCAGGATGAGGTATTTGCGGATGTTCCTCATGTTTCTATGTAGGAGCAAGCGGATGTGGACGTTGAAATGGCCAAACCTTCTATTGAACTTGTAAACCCCCAAAAAGTTTCTGAAGAAATTTTTTTTTGTTAACATTTCAAGAAATAATAAATATTAATATTTTTTGCTTTGGGGGTTATGATTCCGTCAAGTCCCAGTGTACACTACGGTGTACACATCAAATGTCGAAATCGTATAAAGATAAGATTTATTAACAAAAACTAAAAATCATTAAAAAAATAAAGATATTATGTACCAAATTTCATAATTTTATTCCAAATTAAAAAAAATCGGGACCGAAAGGGCTAGAGTAAAGTACCTTTAAATTTGACAATATCGAAAAATGTTGGTTAAAAAAGTTGATCAAAATTAAAAATTACGATCAAATGTGTAATTACATTCATTTAAATTGAAACTTCAGATTATTTTATTTTTTACTAATGTTTCTATTTTGAATGAACATTTATCTCTTGTGATTACGAAACACATGATAATCTTTTAGGTTTTCCATGCTTTTTAATATTTTGCATTTAAAACGCGGAATGAGTGCATATTCATTTATTTTGCAAATAGAATACATTCAAACACTAAGTTATAGAATCAACATCATATTAATGTTAGAAAAAAACAAATTTAATTTTCACTTGTAGGGGAGACCGATGCAAGCAAGTTGTTTAATAAAATCTTATCCGTTTAACCGTTTATAGTGGGTAAACAGTATTTCACAAATGTATTATAACTACGTAACAAAAGCAACAAAAAGCAGTATCATCATTCTTTAAAATGAATGTGACAGTTTCTAATATTTTTGTCAAATCCCTATTTTGCCCCATCAGCTGGGGCAAAATGGACACTTGAAAGGGGCAAAATGAGCATAAAGTTTAAAATGAATTAAAGAGGACCTGAATGTATTTAACGTTTATTAATTTTGGATATACAACATTTTATAACACAGGTCACAGATTCAACATTTTAACTTAACTCAACTTTTTCGTGGCACTCTAAATTGATCTGCAGCAGTTTTACACCCACTATTTGATTCTATAACTGCTTTAATAGCATTTTCCATAGAATTTTTGTCCCAAGATTGCCTATTACTCTTTTTTTTGTATGTACGTACCATATCTCCTTTTTCTGTAAGAAAAAAACAGTCGTTTAAGTTAAATTATATTTTTTAATAGCATGGTGCAAAATGGACAGGTGCTCATTTTACTTACCCCATCCGTTACACCCCTGACGCCATTTTGTAAATAACATGAATATATCATAAGTAATCAAAGCTTATTAATTCATCTGAACACTATTTAATAGAACTAATATACATACCTTTCTGTTACTGATAAGTCAGGAATCTCCAGATAATCAATTACCAAGTCTATTCCTGCATTCAAATAGGTACTACGATTATTTTAATTTTCAGTACGCAAGTACTAAAATAAGTATAATGAGGACACCCTACTGCAGTCAGACTCATACTAAAATATTTCGAACTTCGGAGCATCTAAGCTGATCTAAGTAATTGTTTCACAGGAATGGTGACCTTCGAAGGTACAGAAGTGTCAAAATATTAGCAGTGCCCGTTATACCCCGGTAGCCCGTTATGCCCCGGCCTCCCCTAAAAACAGTTGGGTTTTTGTTTTTTGAAACAGCAACAAAACAGCATCTCAACTAGTCAGTTTGATGTAAAACCGCCAGTACAGGGTCAAAGTGTCGCTACAATACATTGCAGGAAGAATTGCAAACAGTAAAGTGGGCTTAACAATATTAGTCGAGGTGATGCGAAGCACTAAAAAGGCTAAAAGTTCGGAATTTTTTCTCTAAAGACGGATCAGAATGCGGTTTTTTGCATTCACTTCCAAAAATTATTTGTACCTTTGACAAATCGTAAATTGCATTGCTGCAGCAGAAAATGCATTCAAAAAATGTATCTTTTGAGACGCCTTTTGGAAAATTTAAAAACTTTGTAAATAAGAGTCAGAACTGGCCTAAATCGGGGTTTTCGAGGTCGCTGATCACTATTATGATGTTCAAATCGACCACCCGAACAACTGGACAACTGGAACTCAGGAACATCGATGAACCTCATCTCCGTGGGACTCTCCAGAAAATCACGAGGGGAACGAGAAAAACTCGGTACCCGTTTTTCGGGTAGCTGTATTTATGGCATCGGCGAACACCCCCCGGACACTTGGTGCTCCCGAACCTGGACCTAGAAGTCATCCCCGAGAACTTTCTTGACAATATCGACAAAACAACCCGAAAATTATTGGAGGCGTGTTTTTTGAGGCGCTAAATCACAATTTCACGTCGTAAACGACCCTCCCGCCACCTGGTGCACCGGAACCTGCGCCTGAACGTCGTCTCCGAGAATTTTCCAAACACAATCGAAAAAGGCGCGTCGAAAATCGTTACAAGGGGTTTTTTGGGCCGCTTAATCCGAATTTTGCGTGGGAAACGACCCCCCGAACACCTGGTGCGCCGTACCCTGGTGCCAAACGTCTGATCACCGTGGGGCTCTCCCAAAATTCTATCGGGAAAGGAGAGAAACTCGGCGCTATTATAGCGGAGAGAGAGGGCTTAGCCGACGGAAATACTGGTAATGCCTGAAATACGTCAGGTAACGAAGAAAATGTGGACTAGCGATGTGTCACTTGATGGAGAATTTGATATTTAGCAATGTACCTACTTGAAAATTCAGGGTATTCATTAATGAGGGAAGGTAAAGTTACGGTCGCATTGTATTTGATTTGAGTTCAATAAAAATTTCTTTAACCCCAATTACATAAATGTTGACTTGACTATCCATTCTATTTCTTTCTTCCTCATATAATTTAACTTGAATCATCAATTCCCCACAGCTATTGCAGTATTGACGTCGGTCTCTAATCAGGTTTGGTTAACATTCCGGTGCACCAGGTGTTGTAAGGTAAATTTCGGCGTGAAATTTGGATTAAGGGGCACAGAAACGGCCCTCCAATAATTTTCGGGTTGTTTCCGTCGATATTGCCAGGAAAATTCTCGGAGACGACGTTCAGGCGCAGGTTTCGGTGCATCAAGTGTTCGGGGGGCTCGTTTCCCACGCGAAGTTCAGATATTAAGCGGCCCAAAAAACCCCTTATAACGATTTTCGGTGCGCCTTTACCGATTCTGTTTGGAAAACCCTCGGAGATGACGTTCAGGCGCAGGTTCCGGTGCACCAGGTGGTGGGAGGGTGAAATTGTGATTTAGCGCCTCAAAAAACACGCCTCCAATAATTATCGGGTTGTTTTTGTCGATTTTGTCCAGAAAGTTCTCGGGATGACTTCCAGGTCCAGGTTCGGGTGCACCAGATGTCCGGGGAGTGTTCGCCGATGCCATATTTGAATTCAGCCACCCGAAAAACCCCCGCGCGCCGAGTTTTTCTCGTTCCTCTCGTGATTTTCTGGAGAGTCTCGCGGAGATGAGGTTCATCGGCGTTCCTGAGCTGCAGGTGTTCGGGGGGTCAATTTGAATATCATAATAGTGATCAGCGACCTCGAAAACCCCCGAGTACCCGATTTGAGCCAGTTCTGACTCTTATTTACAAAGTTTTTACATCTTCCAAAAGGCCTCTCAAAAGATTTTTGGCTGCAGCAATGCAATTTCCGATTTGCCAGAGGTACAAAGTAGGTACATTTTTTACAAATAATTTTTGGAAGCGAATCAAAAAACCGCATTCCGATCCGTCTTTAAGGAAAAAGTTCCGAACTTTTGTTCTTCATCGCCTCGACTATATTAATACACTACTGCCACTTAGCGATAATTTAGAGTTCTACGGGATTTTTTGTTCTCTTCTTTTCTATTACTATTATAGTTCAAATATAAATTATTTACCTAAGGTTTGAATAAGAGAAGCCAACACTGAATGTTACAAGCAATTAATAGGCTATGCAAAATCGAAATACGAAAGCATCCCTAAAACAAACACAGGTGTAATCACAAAAAGTAGGTAACTGTGATTAAATCTAGTTCGAGAATCAAGTGTATCAATTACATATGGTTACATGCTGGGAAACCACTACATCAAATACCCCCTTTAGTTTTGTTTATTCAGGAGATTGGTGGTCGTAGATGGATGAACGTAAGCTGTGACACGTGGCTGGTTGATATTCAACACCAGTTTTTGCCACTAATTTGCTGGATGGGATAAAAGCATATTAAACAAATAGATTTTTGATCTTTTATATCTACAGGGCTTCCTCTAAAATATACAGGGGGTTTACTATTATTTTTAACAGAGCTACAGTTATTTTGGTTTTTTTTCACATGTATTTTTATTTTTTGCATAAGATTGGATTCTTTTAGGTAATTTAAAAGTCTATTTAGGTTGTTAAGTGGGATTAAATTCTAGAAATTGGTAATTATTGTGATAAAAAGTAGTGTAGTGTGTAGTGTTCTGTTTGACTCTTCTTTTTACAACCTTATTTCATATTATTTTGTGTCTACCTAATTAATCCACGTAAAATGAAAGTATAGTACAGGGAATGAAGCTCAAAAAAAGGTAAAACCTCGCAATTTTTTCGTCCAGCATGGATTGACTTGAAATTTCAACAGGAGGTAGGTGATAGCCGAAGGTTCAAAATCTATATCGAACCGAAGGGCGCTAAACGGTTTTTACGGGTGAAAACTACCCTTATTTGTCAAAAATCATAAAATAATATTTTAAACCTGAAAATGGGTAAGATTTGATTTGGATAAGTTGAATAATGATTGTTTTGAGCTTTGGAATACAATTTCATCATATTTCAACCCTTAAAAAGCAGCCCCTGTTACAGCTTAATGTAAAAAAAATCACGAATCCTTAAAAAATGATTTGCATAAAAATTTGGGATTAGGCTCACCCTCTGCTTTATATATCATGTCATGCCGACGAACCCTGATTGTTTCTTAGTGGTGAAAACTACCCCTAAATGTCAAAAATTAAAAAATAGCATTATAAATCTTAAGATGGGTGAAAATTGGTTTGAATTAGTAAAATGATGAATTTGTTACATTTCAAAATACAATTTTTATACTTTTTCAACCCTTAAAAATCAACTGTTATTAGTGTTATATGTAAAAAAAATTTTTTTCCAAGAGAAAAATAATTAATGCTAATAGGGATTTGCTCAATAATTCTGTCGTAAAAAAAATGTATCGCGTGCATTAAGTAACTTTTCAACCTTTAAAAACCACCCTTCACAATATTGCAATTTTTATAAACTATTGTAATAGATATTAATTGAAAAAAAGTAAACTTAAGTATAAAAAAAAATTTATTAACATAAAAATGCGCTGTATTTTCACATAGATTAACATAAATAAATGATTACATTTACAATTACAAATACAAATATGATTTTTAAATATCTGTATCATCAGTTTGATCTTCATCGTGGTCGATGTCATCTTCATCTTCTTCGATCACTGGTGGACTATTATTGCAGTCTCCACCTGAGCACCCAGAACAAGTGGAATTGCAATATAATCCAACTTTTCTGCAACCGCATAATGCGCCGTACCCTTTTTTGCATTGGCAAAAAATCATTTTTAAGAGTTCATCGGGTGCAGGTGGTTTTTTCATGCGCACGGGTAGTAATGAATCATCTTTGACATACCATCCCCGGTTTTCTACATTATTATGCTTCCAAGTGCACTATACTATACTATTGGAATTTTTCGAAAGAAAAATCGATTGGTTTTTTTAACGTATTTCCTTCATTTTTGATGATAAAAAGTTAATTCAAAAACGATTTTGTAGAGTTTTTCAAGAACTACAAGGATCTGTAAGTTAAATCTCTTTAGACCCTTTCGTTTTTGAATGGGGTGAGTTTAAAGGGCTAAAAAAAGGTGGTGCTCGTGCGTAAATAGACGTTTTAAACGGCTATATCTCGTCAAATCTGTACAAAAAATCTACTTACAGGAAATTTCGTTTTCTAACTCTACTTGTACCTCTAATATTTTCGGAGTTATTTTGAAAGAAAGGGTAAAAATACAAAATTATGAAAAATAACTTTTTACTTTAAGCCATAATTTTTCGAAAACTGAATATTAAATTGGTCAAACTTCTTGGACATATTAACCATACATATACAAAGAGAATTGCACAAGGGTAAAGATCAATTTTAATTGGGGGGGGGGGGTAGTTAGGGGGTTGTTTTCACCGATTTTTTTTTATAAAAAATTCAGTACTGACATTATTTTTGTCATAATTCACTCAATTTTGATGCTACAGACCATTTTTTTTAAAGTAAGGTCTAATTATGCTCTTTGAAAAAGATTCTATTAGTTTTCTACGAAAAATGCATCATTTTTCCGGTATTTGACTTTGAATCTATCACATTTTGCATTTGGGAAAAAAAAGCTAATCATTGATGGGCCATATCTCGGTTCCTATTGGTTTTAGAAAAATTATAAAATAGGGTTTTGCTTGTTTTTTTAAAAGCTACAATTTTGCTTTCTACAGTTTTTTTGATAAGATGCATAATTTTTGAGTTATCCGCGAAAAACATATAAAAAATGTCGATTTTTTCCTCTAAAAAGCGTTACTTTTAATCGCGAATAACTTAGAGAATATTGATTTTACAAAAAAATGTATAGACCATTTTTTGCTTAGAATCACTTTTTCAATCGTTTCCTATGGTTAA
The DNA here is from genome assembly GCA_910591685.1 of Galerucella tenella. NCBI lineage: Eukaryota > Metazoa > Arthropoda > Insecta > Coleoptera > Chrysomelidae > Galerucella > Galerucella tenella. The sequence goes on along the minus strand of CAJUYH010002017.1, from coordinate 29,900 downwards.
AATGTAATAAAAATTTTTCACACCCGAAATGGGGTGACAACCACCCCCAAGGCTTTAGCGCCCTTCGGTTCGATATAGATTTTGATCCTTGGGTTATCATCTACCTTCTGTTAAAATTTCAAGTCAATCCATGCTGGACGAAAAAATTGCCAGGTGAAATGCTTCATTCCCTGTACTAGTATTGGAGAATAAATACATACAGCCTTACTAATAATAAAATTCAGATTATTTTAACATGACTTGAAATAAATTAATAATAAACATATTAATAAATACATTTAGCATTATTCTAACACTAGAACTAAATCCGTAATCAGTTAGGGTATGTTTTACACCATGTTTAAGTTAACCTAACCTTTTTTGGTCCAATGTCAGTTTGATTAATTGTCCACGAAGCGGGAGGATTATTCTGTCAAACTGACACGAAGCAATTTTACAAAGAGAAATAAGAGTGAATAATATAGCTGTTTACGTATTTTACATTGTTGTCATGTTTATCTTAAAAAAACATACTGTTTGTTAGAGTTGTACATACCAAACACCTGAACTCGGTTTAATGAAGACTGATGTTTAGACTGATGTAATTGTTGATAATAAATACATCAATCAGCCAAAGTCTAAACATCAGTTATCATCAAACCGAGTTTAGGTGTTTTGTACAACTCGCCATAAGTATTCAATTATTTATATGATTTGGTTAGCATGATATAAGTAGGTACGCTCTTAGTAACCATTAGTTAGTTATCGTGTTTATTATTAATAAGGCTGATAATCCTTATTCATTTGCATATAATATACCGTTCAATAATGTTTTATTGAGAAAGTTTCTTTTAAATCATATTGATTTTAATATGCTCAAAAGCGTTAAATAGCGAAAGCCTCGCCGTCCATTATGGATTGAACGTCATGCGAAAACAGGCATCGTTACGACCGAACATTTCCGCGATTAATTTAATAACTAACTGAGGATACCGTACAAATACAATGCTGATGTAGGGAAACCCTATAAAATGGCTCAATAATTAATTATTGACTTTTGTGGAACATGGAACATATTACACCACACGAAAATAAGTTTTTGTAGAAAAAGTATAACGACTACGAAGTTTTTAACTAGATTTATTCTCCTCTAATTAGATTTAGATAACTGGCATGGGTAGTGGTATCGAACGCTTACAATAATATTATAGCAAGCATTCTTGGTATGTTACATCAGAATGTTTTCAATATAATTGAACTATTCCTATGTCTAAGTTGTTGTAGGCAAATATAAGGTTTTAGCCCTTGGTTATTACTGCGTATCAACAACTCAGATGTACTTAAACTTATTTTTTTCAATCACATCTTCACATACTCCATCTACCCTTTGCCTTACAGATGACATCACACCCCCTGTTTCCATCTGTGTTTCACTTTCAGGCAGTTGTTCTTGAACACTACATTATTTCCTTTCTTTGTTAAATATATCTGGCTCCTTATACTGGTAAAAATAATTATATTAGGAGACAAATTCAATTTAACAGGAACTTGGATCATACGACCAGAGCATGTTGTCTGAACGATGGTAGGAGTAGGTACCTACCACTAGTACCCTATACCAAAAGAAGGTGCCTGGTGGGATTGGGGCCACTATTCCTTCAAGGTACGGAGATTCCTATGGTTCTGGATGTTAAATATCTCGGGGTGATTATTGACTCGATAATTTGCGATAATTTTGTCATAGATTTCAGAATTAAAATCTACACAAATGCAAATGTCATCTAAGCATTCATTAAATTTTTTCTTGGGTACGATGACAATAGGGCTCCCCAAGACATTGACTCTTGACAATACTCCTGAATTGACCATGTTTTAGCAAGTCCTAATTCTACTTTTGGCTTTAAAGCATCAGCCACATCATATGCCCTATGAAAGATAGGCTTAACTTCTTCATAACTGTGTTTTATTTCTTTTACTTTGTGCTCTATTTCTAAATTTACTAGACTATTTTCACATCTGCAATCATTAATAGAAAAAGTTTGATTTTGCTTATTTAAAATGCTGATGTGTTTTAAAATTGGCAATTCTGAAATGCATATATTATATTTTTGCACAATCTTTTTGGACTAAAATGTTGTTTTCTTTACAGATCTTGATAAGTTTTACTGATTGGTAAGCTTGGAGCATGAAGATGTCCAGTTCACTATTCTGGACTTCATCTGGACTTCATATTCACAAATATAAGTTTTAGTGTACTAAGTATTTTTTTTATTTGTTTACAAACCCTTTTTTTGTAATTTCAAGACTGAAAGTATATACATTTTTTTACTTTTACTAGTTTTATTTACCATACAGAAAGTTTAAGTTCTTTTTTTTTGAGTTAACAGACTAAAAGTTAGCTGACCTTTGAAATTTGATTTTTTTTTCTAATTTTCTTTCATTAAAGAAAATTAGTGGCGCACTAAAATTGCTTTTTCTTTTTTTTTTTAGTTTTGCTAAAATTAATTTTCTTCTTAAGATCAATAAGGTAACAAAGCCCTGTGAACTGGCTTAGTTTACTACCAAATTTAATTGGTTAGTTAGGCAAGAACCTGCGGTATATTGCGGATTGGCTGAATAGGCTGTAGTAAGAACACTAGGAGTAAGGAGGCTGAATACTGAATACTGACTTAAATATTTTGGGAGTTTACTGTCCATTATTTTGGAAAATATAAGAGCTAGACCTATGAAAGTATATATTTTTGTTACGAGAAAAAAAGGCCCTATCCAAATATGTCATAATATACAGAGTGTTTTATTTAAGAAAATGAATTTTTATATTATACCCCCTAATGCAAAAACGCTACTGGTGTACAAAGTATATTTTATTAAAATTCATTTATACTCCCACAACTTTTATTTGCAACTTTTTTTTGTATCTGTATGCATAAGAGAAATAAAGGGGTGGTCAAATTATAACCAATAGCCCTGTACAATTGTACATATACCTACTTAAAATAATAATGTTTAGGAAATATTCGTATTAATTGTGTGGATGTAACCACTATTGGTTGTTTTTTAATCGAACAAAAGTTATTTAATTTTCTCATGTTCATCGTTGTTTGAGTTACAGTTAAAAATGTTAATCTCTATGGGGAATCACATAAAGATGAGCATCCCATTCACAGCGACGCGTGACTCTTTATCCTCTTATCTACACCAAACATCTAATTTTTCGTAATCCACCGGTAATCAAATACCCTTTTAGATAAATTAATATTGTACTCAATACGATTAGGAATCTATTGCGTCGAAAACTATGATACCTACAGAGTAAAAGTGAAGAATGAAAATGTTCTGAAACTTTTTCTCAATATTTTGATTTTCTACGTTTCGGTAGCGCGTTTTAGCTGATGTAATTTGTCAATAATTATTTGACAAACATAAATAAAGCAGAACGACAAGAAAAACAACCGGATACGACAACTATACAAGACAAAGATGGAGAATTACTAACTGAAGAAACGAAAATAATGAATAGGTGGAGAGAATACTTCCAAGACTTACTGGATGGACAACAACAAACGAGAAAAGAAAAAACAACTAACGATTACCTGATAGATAAGGAAAAAGGTGAAGGTATAAATATGGAAGTTCTAACAGAACTTATAAGAACACTTAGGAACGGTAAAGCTCCAGATGACAAACTTACTACAGAGATGTTTAAAAATCTAGGTCAAAAAGGAATGGTTTATTTACTCGAAATAATCAATACGGCATGGGATGAAGAACAGATACCTGATGATTGGAAAATGGCACAGATTTTACCAATTTGCAAATCGGGAACAAACAAAATTGCAAGAATTACAGAGGAATAACCCTACTTAGCACGGCTATGAAAATATATGAGAAAATAATAGACAAGAAACTGAGACCACATATACCTAGAAAGTACATTAGAAGAATCACAAAGTGGTTTTAGAAAAGGGAGAAGCATACAAGATCATCTTTTTACAGTTAAAAATTGAATAGATGAGGCTTTTACTTAATGTAGATCCATAGTAAGTTATGAAATCAAACAATTTTATTTTGTTAAATCTACATTGAATTTAAACATAAAGTGACGCGTTTCGTCATTCAAACCTCAATTTTCAATTAAAAACTCAACAGAACTAATCAATAATATTCAAGATATAAAACTAACTCACTTGTCTAAATTCATATCTTTCGATGTAACAAATCTTTTCCCTAGTATACCTCCTGATGAAACTATCACTCTTGTTGATAACTTGCTCACTTACAATAATGCTAATCCCATAATTCAGTCTGATATTATAAATTTAATTTTGTTTAAATCAAAATTATTTTCATTTCAACGGAAAGGTTTATAGCAGTAAAGAGGGTTTGATTATGGGCAACCCTCTCAGTCCCCTATTATCAGAAATTTTCATGGATAATATAGAAAAGATAATTCATAAACACCCCCTTAGTACAAAATTTGTTTACTGGCACCGATATGTAGATGACATTTTAGCTTGCTTCACTGGTACTACGAGACAATTAGATAAATTCATTACTCACATTAACTCAATACATAAAAATATCAAATTTACAGTAGAAATTGAACAACATAAGTCCATAAACTTTCTAGATCTTACAATTTCAAATATAAACAATAGACATGACTTTTCTATATTTCACAAACCATCACATACAGACATTACAATTCATAATAGTTCAGTCCACCCAATCAGTCATAAATTAGCAGCTTTCAATAGTATGATACATAGACTTTTAACAGTTCCATTGAATATTGACAATTACAATAAAGAACTAAATATAATAAAGCAAATAGCGGTTAATAATAATTACGATCCAAATTTAATTGACAACATAATAAATAAAAAGATATGAAAACATACTCTAAAACAAGTATTTCCTTCTGATAAAGACAAAAATAACCAATTTAAAAGCTTAACTTACTTTGGAATACCATCCTTAAAAATAAAATCATTTTTAGAAACTTTAGACTTGAATATTTGCTTCAAAACTGACAACAATTTATCCAAATTCATTAAAAACAACAAATCCAAATCGTCAAAACTAAATAAATCAGGAGTTTATAAATTAAAATGTGGTAATGACGACTGTGATAAAATTTATATAGGTAGAACTTTTAGGAATTTTAAAACTAGAATTTCAGAACACCAACGTAGTTATGACAATCAAAAATTAGATTCCAACTATTCAAATCATTTATTAGCAAACCAACACTCTTTCGATTCAAATTTTGAAATTTTGCATGTAGAAACTAAATCCTTCAAATTAAATATTTTAGAAGCCCTAGAGATAAATAAAAACAAATATTCAGATAATCTTCTTAACGACCAACTTGATATTAACAATTCTCCATTATTAAACCTTTTTACCTATAAAGATTCCTGTAGGATTGTTGTGAATGCGTTTCCAGGTAAACTTGTTAAATACTTTAGTTAATCCCATATTTAGACAAATTCTTTTCATTTCCTTGTAAATAGATTATAATTTTATTCTTAAATATCCGTATAATTTAGTATTAAGGACTGTATAAATTGAAAATTTCTCATTATACCTCCATTCGTTTGAAAAAGCTACTGTGTTAGCGAAACGCGTCACTTTATGTTTAAATTCAATGTAGATTTAACAAAATAAAATTGTTTGATTTCATAACTTTTTACAGTTAAATTGTTAGCAGATATAGTCTGTACAGAAAGTACGAGGAGTAATAAACCCTAATTAAGTATGCAAAACCTTTACAGGGAGCACCATGAGATTTTTGATAAATCTCTTACTTTAAATTACATTTCTTCCGTAAATCTAAAAACCAGTTAGATCGACCCCGTATTTGTTTCAGTTGTAGCAAAATTTAGGGTTTCTTCATTGTTAAAGGATTAGCAGATAAGCAATAACGCAATGCAGTGGTGTGTATTTTGGGAAAAAAATACGTTTTAAATTATAATATAATAAAAAATGAAAAGAAATAATTATTGGAATACATTTATTACTTACATTTTATTCTATATCCGACTCGGAAGAGGAAGAATCGTTGTTGACATTAATAATAATAGGGTCGATTAAATCATCACAAATATTGTCAATTTTCAACATATTTGCCTCTACTTTGATAACATGCTCGATACAGTTTGTCCAATTTTCCTTACTAACATGACTTACAGCACTCTCAAACAATTTCACAACATCGTTTATTTTAAAAGTAGTATTTTTTTTTCCAACTTCCCCCTTTACCTGAGCCCATATTAATTCTATGGGATTAAGTTCACAATGATAAGGGGGAAGTCGAAGAACTGATATACCACGAGAAGAAGCCATTTCTTCTACAATGTAGGTTTTGTATTTATTCTTGTTCATTTTTGCAATTCTGTAAAGTTCTTTCCTTAGTGGATCTTTTGGAAACTTAATATTTTTCGAAATAAGCCACTCCAAAAGCTCTGCTTTACGCCAACGACTTGTGGGCAATGCTTCTCGTAACCGTGAATGGTAACTTGCGTTGTCCATAACAATAACAGCCTCTTTTGGAATCAGATCCAACACTTGAACAAACCATTCCTCGAAGACATCCCCATTCATATCTTCGTGATAGTCCCCCGTGCGTTTTGAAATAAAAATTAATAATCCACCATCAACAAAACCTTCAGAACTTCCAACATGGACAATGATAAGTCTTTTTCCTTTTCCAGATGGTGGCTGCAAACCTAACGACAAACCTTCCACGAATGCCTGCCTTCCGCTTTTAATGTTTTCATCTTGCCAAGATTTGGAAACTGTATATCCAGCATTTATACACACATATATACAAAAATATATAAAATAATTATTGTTACAGATTGGTTTGTTTTCTATTATGAATAAACTGTGTTGCCTTTCTATATCAAACTTACTAAAATTTATGTACCTCTATCACTTTTTTTTATTAAAATTAGTACATCCCGTTACCTCTGACCTAAATCGTATATTCTTTAGCATAGCTGCAACTCATTCGTTCATTACAAAATGTACCTTACGGTATACCCTCTTAAAATATGAAATCTACTTAAATGAATGATTTATTACTCCTCGTACTTTCTGTACAGACTATAAATCACTACAACAAGATAAAAAAGCTTATGTTGGTTTCATTGATTTGGAGAAAGCTTTCGATAAGGTACCACGGGAAGCGTTATGGGACATCTTAAAAAATAGAGGAGTTGACAAGAAGACAATAAGAATAATAGAAAACATATATAAAAACAACTTATGCTGTGTAATTCGCGAAAATAAAATCTCAGAAAATTTCATAACACAAAAAGGATTGAGACAGGAGGGGGATTAAGTCCACTATTATTTATTACCTTCATGGATGAAATTATAAAACAATGTTCACCTTAGATGAAAAAGCTGCATATAGGCTACATAAATTTACAAAGAATAAACATCGCTGAAGGAGCCTTTGCAGATGATTTAATTATTATGACGGGTACGGAAAAGGACCTACAACAGATTTTGGACACATAGAATAAAACTTTTAGACCAATCCTCACATTTGGATGTGAATCATGGGTGCTCACACAGCGACAAAAGAGTCAAATTCAGGCCGTAGAAATGAAGTATCTTAGAAGAGTCAGGGGTGTACAAAAAGGGACAAAATGAGAAATACAAAAATAAGAGAAGACCTGGAAATAGAGCCAATGCTAGAATTCATTGAAAAACGACAACTTAGCTGGTGGAGGCATCTCCAAAGAATGAATAATAAGAGGCCTGTCAAACAAGTGTGGGAATCCAAGTACAAAGAGCTAGGAAAAGAGGAAGACCGAAGCAAACATGGGATGGAGTATTAGAAGATATATTGAAGAAACGAGAGACAACATGGTTAGCTGCCAAGACACTAGCAAAAAACAAAAAAGCATGGGCAAAATTCATGCACAGAGAGTGAAATATATTTGAAACAAGACAGACATTAACATATACCCTACACCATTAAATGGTAACAGGGATTTCGATTATATATATAAATAAAGCAGAAAAGTATAAAATTTGAAATTGAAAATTACGATTTTCAACAATTTTTGATTTTATCCATAAAAAATATGACATAATTGTTCACCGCAAACCAATACAAATCACTTTACGATAAAGCCAAAAACATACTAAAGCCAATTTTTAATTATTAAGGTTTGTTCGTAGAAAGAATTTCCAATCTATTGGAAATTTCTCAAACTCTTTATTTGTTCGTAGAACAGTCAGAAACTATCAAAAGCCGTCAGAGACATGCGCATTAAAAAAAAGCGTTCGTAGAAACAATTTGGCAGTTTGTGATTTAAAAATTCTTTGTTCGAAAGAAAGAACTTTGCGGTTTCGGTATCTGATAATGTCCACCATTTGGATGAATTTACTTCTTTTTGTCATGCAAAGGGGATTAAATTCATCCGTATTTCACTAAAACACCCAGAAACCAATGGTCCAAACAATCAAAAAGGGTAAAAAAACGCTTTATTTGAAGAGGTTGAAAATGTAAATTAAGTCACTATATTAAATAGATTAGAAATCTTTTTTCATTTGTATAGGTATAAAAACACTCCCAGCACTTCTAGGGTGTTCACTAGCAGAAACAGTTTTTAAAATTCGTCCTCGTACTAGGTTTGATTTGCTAAAACCGTACCTATTGTCAAAGAAAAAATCCGTTCTACCTTACATTTTACAAGAAATCAAGCTGTTTTCAGAATCTTTTGGTAAAGAATAAATATACAAATCTCCAGCAAAAAGGTAAAGTTGTTAGGTGTATCTATGGTGTATGAGTTATAGCACTTATTTATTTAAATGCGGTGAACATATTTATAATAACCCAATTAGATCGAATAACTACTACTACTACTACTAAATGTGCAGGCGATCCTTGTCCTGGACAACTCAAGCCAAGGTTCCGACACTGAGGCCACTGGCGGGCCCATTGTGCCAATCCTGCTACCTAGTCATCCATGAAGCCGAGCCCTTCAATAAAGGCCACAACCTTTTTCAGTGGATGCCTGCTTGTGTCTCCAGGAGCCATGACAGTGACTCCGAAGATTCGCCTGCGTAATACAGCCCAGTGTGGACACTCTAAGAGAACATGAACTGACGTTTCATCAGTCATGCCGCAACCCCTACATAGGGAACTTTCCTCTACTCCTAGATTGTAGAGGTGCTTCCTCATACAGCAGTGCCCTGTTAGGAGTCCTGCTATCTTCCTTAGCCTACTCCTTGGTAGTACTGATGGACACGCCAGGGCAGCCACTGAACTACCAAGGAGTAGGCTAAGGAAGATAGCAGGACTCCTAACAGGGCACTGCTGTAGGAGTCCTAGTCCTAGATCGAATAACCCTAATATGTCGAATAATCCTATCATGCCAACTAACACTAGTGCTCCTGTGTCAAATGATAACATGAAGCCTTATGTTGAAGAACCTGTTATTGAACCTCAAGGTTCGCTGAAGTCAAAATGTTCTAATGACAAATTAAACAAATTTTAAGGACATGGTACTCCGTCACCTTCTAGAAAGGTTACCAGATCAGGTCATGTTGTTAAAATTTCTGGTGAATTAGATTTGTTACTTTTGGTATTACATATTTGTGAGTATCCATTTTTTTAACAAGGGGAAGAAAGTGCTGTGTATTTTGACGACCCAGCACTGTAGTGGAACGCGTTTGATGCGATAATTACATTCAAGCAAGGTCGGACATGGTTAGTACTTGGATGGATGACCATGCCAGGGAAAACCATCGTATAGGGCCCGTACAGCCTGCAGCGGACTAGCATATCACAGCTTGCAGGAATTATACCAATGAGCACGAGGTATAATGTAGATATGCCTTCTTTCGGAGGAGACGTAAAACCGAGATCCCGAGTCCATGGATGCATCCATGGACTCGGGATCTCGGTTGTTGGGCTCGTTAAAGAACGCTACCACTGGTTGGAACACTAGTGGGTTCTCCAAAATTTCCGGTTAGGGGTAGGGTGCTCCCGGCGTCGGTGATTACCTCGCAGAAATAGACCGACGTTAAATAACAGAATTAAAAAAAAAACATCCCCTCAGAGTAACAACATATTATGTCACTGATGTCAAGTAATGTCACATCTTTTGATTAGTAGTTATTATCATGGTGTAATAAAGAAGAAGGTGTGCTCCCACGGAAGACGAATTTTCGTAATGTTCTGCGCATCTTCCAAAACGCCGCCAACATCTTGACTTGGGCTAGCTAAACACAGCTCTTGGAAGTGTAAAGTGTTTATTTTTTGTGATAAAACTCAGTAAGAATTTCTCACCCTGTTGTGTGAACTTCCTACGGTGAAATTGGTATTATTTTTCGTTACACTTCTTTGTATCGACTACTTATATTGAATTTCAATATCAAAGACATGGTGTCGCATTTCATACTATGTAGAAATTAACAGACGATTTCAATTTGTTTTTTTTGTTGTTGTTGTGGGGTATAAAATGTGGGAAAGTGGAGAATTGAAGTTACTATAATTATTATCAATTATCAATTGAAGCAAGTAATGAACGAATTCAACGATCACAAGGTTTGTATCATCAGGAGTACGAATTATAGAAACTTATATAAATGAAAAAGAAATTGATCATTGATATGGATAATGGATATGTCTCATAGAGATATTTCATGATCACTTATCTATAGTTTTTTAAAGGGTATAGATATGGATTTTTATATAGATATAGGTATAGTCAAATGCAGTCTGATCATGCGGGTCATATACGGTTCAACAAAGACATACTCACCGTTTTCGTTTTCTTCTAATGCGTTTAATCATAACTTCCAAATAAAATTCGTAAGATGAATAAGACAGACTTATGCAATTTTGACGGGAGAAAAAAGGATAAGTATGTATTTAGTTTTCAGCGATTCTAAAAAGTCTTTTACCAGTGGAGTTTTTATTTAAATTTCAGTTATGTCACTTTGACAATTCAAACTGACAATATGAATAATAAGAGGCAATTTTTCGGTTTTTTTGCATCCTCAAGCAAAAAAAATGGTACCTACTTAATCTGATAGATTATTTCGAGAATGAATGAAAAAGTGGAAATTCGTCAACCAGTGTGCAGGAAACATCAACCATCATTATTTTCTCCGGGTATATTTTTAGTCTCACATTTTGGTGACCTCTGTGTCTTCTGATTTGATACATATGGTTAGTGACCTTTAAACCCTCACGATAAGAGCGCTTTTCACTATAGGTACTATATAAATAATATAAAACTTTGCAGCATCAAAAGTTGGCCAACCATTTTGGATTAGTTAAAACCTACACGCCTTAGTACAAGAACCAACTGTATTCAGTTTTAGAGAATGCTGATTTTTGATTATACCTATTACGATAGGTCAATCATCACCGATAGACGGATGGCGAATAACCAACCTGATATTGTACTTGTGGATGGAAAATTATTAACAAAAAATTGAATGAATAAAAATTCTTACTATATTAACAATAATAATAATAATAATAATAATAATGTTTATTCGAGGAATATAATACAATATAATAAATAATTTAAAAAGAAATTGTTAAGAATACATGAATAAACATAAAATCACTGAAGCGCCAAAGACGCTTGTACGTGATATTTTCACATAATTAAAAATACATTTATAAAATATCATAGAATATAGAACTCCAAATATAACTATTTTACTGAAACGATAAACAACACATACCTACTTATAATTAAAACTATATATTATGATTATTAGGAAAGGTAATAATAATAAAGAAATCAGTGAAGTGGTCACATTAGGGCAAATTGACATTATCGGGAAATATTGGCAGTATTAATTAGATTCATAACATCAAATACAAAATTTTAGGTTGACTATCAGTATTTCTATCAGTATTGTACATCCATTAATTCACAGATCGTTTAAATGTTACAGGATTATTTATGTTTGTCAAGTTCAGAGGTAAAATATTATAAATTTTTGCTGACAGAAATTCCACTGAGCGTTGACCGATTGTTTTCTCACATATAGGTATATTGATTGAGTTTTCTTTTGCTCTCGTGTTGTGACAATGTTGGACTGGTTGCACTTTTATTTTATTTTTATGTATATTTGTGAAAATTTTTTCGCAGAAAATTTGTCTAACATCAAATATTTTATTTTGTGAAAAAAGTTTGTCGCTAGAGAACCCTATATTTTTTTATATATGACTCTCAGTATCCACTTCTGTAAGACATTAAGTCCCTGCAAATTACTTTCTGTTACACCTCCCCAACTTAGGATACCATACTGCAACTGATATTGCACCAACGAGAAATACAAAATTTTGAGGTTTTTCAATGTTAAAAAATCAACTAGGTATCTGAATTTAGTCAGCAGGCCTCTTAATTTATTCTTGACGTTGTTAACTTGTAAGTCCCACCTTAAATGTCTATCTATTACGATTCCTAAGTATTTGATTCGATCTTTTTCAAAAATTTGTGTTTGGTCATCAATTGTTAATGGTCCCAGATCAGGAAGGTGATTGGAGTAGGATTGGAACGGTAAGTAATTTGTTTTTTGGCTGTTTAAAGTCAATTTGTTATATTTAAACCAGTTACATATTTGTCTTAGATCTTGTTCTGCTAATACTTTGAGGTCTTTCCAGCTTTCACCCTCATATATTATGGCCATATCATCTGCAAAACTGACTATTTTTCCTGATGCTTGGGAATGCAATAAACTATTTGTATAAATCGTGAATAATAGAGGTCCCAGTACTGTTCCCTGTGGAACACCGCAGGTTACTGTCCTGGAACGACTTGAAACTCCATCTATACTTACTATTTGTTTTCGCTGTGATAAATAGTCTTTTAATAAAAAGTAAGCTGGACCTCTTATACCGTAACATTGTAGTTTCTCTAATAAACGTTTATGATTAACAGTATCGAAGGCTTTTGTTAAATCCACAAATATGCACATAAGTGGAACTTTTTTTTCTAACGCCTTATATAATTGCGATGTTAGCTGCAATATGGCATCCTCAGTAGAACGCCCTTCTCTAAAACCGAACTGGTTATCAGAGAGTATGTGAAACTTTTCAAGAAATCCATACACTCTATCCTTAATAAGTTTTTCCAATATTTTCGAAAACACTGACAACAATGAAATAGGGCGGTAATTTTCGACTTTTTGTTTGTTACCGTGTTTGTATAGTGGTTTAATGATACCAATCTTTAAGCAATTTGGAAATTTACCCTTCTGAAAACATTTATTAAAAATATTAGTTAGAGGTTTTGCAATTTCAAAATTTATTTCTTTTAGAGTTTCTGATCTGATATTATCCCATCCTGGGGATTTTTTTTGTTTCAAGTTATTAATGATATTTATAGCTTCGGTTTCAGATACTGGATTTAGAAACACAGTATTATTTATATTGGTTATATTTTCTGAAAAATTGTTTACATCATTTATTTTATTTGCATAATTTTCACCTAAGTCGCTATAATAATTATTAAATATATCTACAATTTCACTCTTTGATGTTATGAGTTCATTGTTCACCTCTAATGTCTCTATTGTTGTGTTAGGTTTTCGATTTGGACAAATACTATTAACTGCGTTCCATAATCCACTAGAAGAATTTGGACTATTTTCTATTATTCTATTCGCATATTCTTTTTTAGCTTTATTAATTTTCTATCTAAGTGTGTTCTTTAAGCACCTATAATTTTTTCTTAGTATCACATTTTCAGGGTGTACTTTCAGTACTCTATACATTTTATTTTTTTCATTTATTATATTCAGTATTTCTGGAGTAATCCATGACTTTTTAGTTTTTTTCGTATTTACTTTGATAGTATTTGTGTGTAACTGGATATATTTAGTTAGTTTTTCTATAAAGTTTTCCATAATCAAATCGACATTTTCTGAGTCATAAATATTGATCCACTGTTCATTTTTCAGGGTATCTCTTAAATTTTCATAGTTAATATATTTTTTATATTTATTTTGCTGAATCTTGTCAGTAGAAATTGACTCATACAAAACATCATAAAATCTATAAACTTAATATATTATAATATCGTACACCATACTAAATATTGAATTATGCCAATGAAACTCAAAAGTCTAGGGTAGATTATAAAATGATGCTACTGAATAATACGGTCTTTCAAGCAGAAATGCCTCTGTCAATCTCCGGAACTTATGTACCTATTTGCCACTTTAAATTCCCAAATTAAGCCCACTGCTGTTTGTTATTATTATGGACAAAATAGTGAAGGAAATAAAAAATGGAGGAGATTTGGACATGATAATAGGGTACAGGAACATGGAACCGGTCAGATTAAGTAATCTACTATACGCAGACGATATTATTGTACTCATATCAAAATCTAAAAATAAAATGCAGAAACTAATTAACTTACTACTACTACTACTACAGAATGTGCAGGCGAGCCTTGACCTAGCCAAACTAAAGTCACGGTTCCGGCACTGAGGCCACTGGCGGGCCCATTGTGCCATTCCTGCTACCTAGTCATCCATGAAGCCGAGCCCTTCAATAAAGGCCACAACCTTTTTCAGTGGATGCCTGCTTGTGTCTCCAGGAGCCATGACAGTGACTCCCAGCGTGTCCATCAGTCCATCTCTTCAGTAGGAGTTTGGATTGTCTAGGACCCTGCAGAGCATTCCAATGAGCGAGGTGCTGGTTCTTCAGCCACTTCCTCGTCTCCTTGCGTATTTTTTGTTTTGTTAGGCCGAGGGTCGGGCCCGGGCCGCAGAAAGGAGCTGCCGCCCCTTCCGCAGCCAGTGCATCCGCCATTTCGTTGCCTTCAAAACCAGAGTGGGCCGGAATCCATTCTAGCCGCACTGCGTTCTGACTTGCAAGATCAGCAAGTCCCGAGGTGATGGTATATCCACTCAGGGCTTTAATTGCTGCCTGACTGTCGGTGTATATGGTTATGCGTCGATCCACATAACCTCTGTCTAGGTTTATCTGCGCACATTCCAAGATAGCATATATCTCGGCCTGATATGCAGATACACCATCACCCAATGGTATACAGATTTGTGTCCTTGGGTTCCTAGAGTAAATTCCAGCCCCTGCTCTGTCACCAGAGCAAGAGCCATCTGTGAACCAGACAGTCCCATGAGGCTGTGTATTCGTCTCTTTATCCCAGGATTCTCTGTCCCGGATCATAGCCCTGTATGGGGTTGCGAAGTAGTACTTGCGCAAGCATTCGTCGGACACTCGAGCTAGAACTGGAATATCTTCCAGGAGCCGGAGCCTCTTGACGTGTCTGCACTCTTCCCCTCTTCGCACGTATCCCAGACGCTTTATGCGCAGGAAAGCACTCCCCGCCTCAGCCTCGATCACATGGTGAAGAGGCCGAAGACCAAGGATCACTTCCATCGCAGCAGTTGGTGTAGTCTTCATGCAGCCAGTTGCACCCAAACTGACCACCCTTTGAAGGCGTGCCAGTTGCGATCTAGCCGTGACCAAGGTTACCCTCGGCCACCAGACCAGAGCCGCATATGTGAGCATAGGCAGCATAATAACTCTATAGAACCATATGATCGTTTTGGGGGTCAGTCCCCACCTCGGACCAATGGCTCTCCTACAGGCCCAATACGTGTTTGTCACCTTGCTTAACTTACTGGCAAGAGAAATAGAAAATATGAAAATGATAATAAATACAGAAAAAACCAAAGTAATGATAGTAAATGAAAAACAGGCAGAGGGGAATAATAACAAGGAATTGAAATGTAATCACAAAACATTAGAAAGAGTTACGACCTGTAACTACCTAGGAAGTATCCTAACAGAAGAAGGAAAAATTATAGATGCAGAACTTAATATCTAACAGAGCAAATAAATCAACAAGATGATATTATTCCTTAAATCGAACATAACTAAGCCATAAATACATTGATATGAACACAAAGTTGGAAATCTACAACAAAATTACAGTACCAACTATAACTTATGCCAGTGAGCACTGGGAAGGTACTGCAGAAAAAGCATGAAACAAAAATAAACGCAATGGAAATGAAACATTTAAGGAATATAGCAGGTAAAACGAAATGGGACAAAGTAAGGAACGAAGAAATCAGAAGCACAACTAATCAAGACCCAATAATATCAAATATTAAAAAGAAACAATTGAATTGGTTTGGCCACCTAGTAAGAATGAAGCAAGATAGAATTGCGTGAAAAGTTATGGAAACGGGAATTTCAAGAAAAAGACAAAGAGGAAGACGAAGGAGGAAATGGATAGATCAACTTGAAGAAGTTGGAAATAACAAAGGAAAAACAAGGATGAGAGATGAAGGCATTAGCCAGGGACAGAAAAGGATGGAAAACATGGGTAGTACAGGAAGAACTCCAAACCGACGCCTAAGAAATTTTTTTTGCATTTTTTATTAGAACTTAAACGAATTTTTTACCAGATCACAAGTGGGCATTGTTAAGTATAAATATCGAAAATTTTTTTCAATAATTTAATTTTGCACTGGAGCTACGTTCACTCGAAAAAGAATTCTGAACTTACATAATACATGTCTGGAATGTGTAATCGACAAACAACTACAGGGTAGAGTTACCTGGCAGTTAAACAGCATTGGATTACCTCAACTTTGTGCAAAAATTTAATGCACTACGTTGCTTAGGCAGCAACTCAATAAACTAGGCGAAAACAATACAGTCACTTTACTGCTTATTACAGGACATACTGAAATGTAAGGAGATCAATGAACTAGCAAAGTGCGAATCTGAAACAACCTTTTGGAGACCAGACCCCCTTTGCGATATCAGCTCCAATATAATTTTGTAAAAAAAAGCAAATACGCAAAAAATTGAAATCTCGTCTCGAGATAATACACATAGATTCAAAAGTTTTGCATCACCTTCTTCGGATGCGAAGGAATTTTTTTGCGCTAACAATTTTTTGTTGGCTTGTTTATCAATGTTTACCATTTCAATATGTTCCATATTTTTTGCAATATACAGATGTTTACAGTTTTTTTTGTAAGATAACATTTTCAGTGCGATCATTTTAACATTCAAGGCATTTGATTTTTACGATTTTAAGTGCAAACATGAATCGTCAAGTCATAAGTGAGATTGACCGTGCAAGAATAGTGGCTTTAGTTGAAGAAGGTCATTCTCAAAGGTTCGTGGCAAATAGAGTTGGCGTTTGGCAAAGTGATGTGTCTCGTGTATGGAACCGGTATCTCCAGACCAATTCTCTTCGTGATAGCCCTAGAAGCGGTAGAAGGCGTGTTACCTACTAATCAGCGGCAGAACCGCTATATCAACTTAACTATCCGAACAAAACCGACCATGGCAATACCAGCACTCCAAAGTGATATGAGACATGCGTTAGGAGTTCAAGTATCGATCTCGATATTACGAAGACGAATACTTGCGACAGGTTTGAGGTGTCGCCGACCAATAAGAGTGCCGAGACTACAACCTGAGCATAGAGTTCGCCGACTACAGTGGGCTCAAGAACACGCGGCCTTACATGAAGAATTTTGGAATTCGGTGTTTTTTTCCGACGAGACAAGGATTTATTTGGTACAAGATAGCCATCGAATACGTGTGTGGCGGGATCCAACGAGAGTTGCTCAGCTTGCCCATGCTTGCCCCGTGCCGCCCTTCAGAGGAGGAAGTGCTATGTTTTGGGCTGGTATCATGTTAAATGATCGCACAGAATTAATTCATTTGGAGGGAATGATGACTGGTGATAGGTATCTCAGAGATATTCTACATCCTCACGTGAGACTATGGCGCGCAGCTGTTGGCAATTCCTTCGTTTTTATGGACGATAACGCCCGACCTCATCGGACCAGAGCTGTAAATGAGTATCTTGAAACTGAAGGGATCAATCGTTGGAACTGGGCTGTCCTATCTCCTAACATGAATCCCATAGAACATGCTTGGGACATGCTTGCCAGGGCAGTGGTAGCACGCAGAAATCCACCCAGGAGTGTACAAGAGCTTGTTCATGCGGCCCAATAAGAATGGCGAGATATTCCTCAACAGAACATCAATAATTTGGTAAACAGCATGGGCAGGCGACTTCAAGCTCGCATAAATTCTAGAGGTGGAAATACTCTTTATTAAAAGTTCTCATGCAGGTTCTCACTTAACCTTTTCTTTGAAAAGAATCAATTTGTATTTAATTTATTTAATTTCTAAGAATACTTTTTATGTTTAAAGCAAGTTTATTATTGGATAATAAAAATTTTTGACAAATATAGGTACACGTTTTTTTTATTAAAACTAATTATTTCATTAATCTCTGATCCATTTATAATGAGCACATTTTTTTTCGGAGATTTAGGGTGATGCAAAACTTTTGAATCTATGTTTATATTTAATGAAACTCAAAATGATCCCGGGATATTTTCCTTTCAGTAATTATTGATATGCATTTATGTCCATGTCCTAAATAATATTCTTGTTGTCTCAAAAATGTTCATTTTTTCATAAAATAAAACAGGGTTTGTCGAAAAATTGATTTTACTAGAAACGGTAGGTACATAGGAATAGCGAATTCAAACATGAGCACATTTCTTTGGAAATACCTCATAGTTTTAGAATCTAATGAAAAATTAGATTGGCATAAAATCACATGTAGTAGATACTTATCTGTAGTTTGCGTTTGGCATGTGAGTTCCCCTACTCCCTGTTTACATTTGATATTGCAATTTGCTCAACCATTTTTTTCTTCTTCCAGAATTTGAACACTTTGAAATTAGAAAAGCTCTGTATATCTTAGAGCTGCTTTTTTGGGACAGAAAAATTTTAAGCTGGGCGAAAAGTACTGAAAACGTCTCAAACAAAACCGAATCTTTTGTGTTTATTAAAAGGAAGTGAGAAGTCGATAAGCTTTGTCGAATTTCTTATAAAATTCTATTCTTTTCCTTCCAAAATCAGATAAACATTTATATATTCAGGAAACCATTCGAATGAGTTTCAAAATTGAATATGAAAAACATTCAGTGAGCTTAGTAAAAAGATATAATTTAACTTTTAAATCCTCAAACAACCGTCTAATATGCACCTTTAATTTTAAATTAGTTAAACCAGTTTTCTATTGGATTCATGAATAGGTATCGAACTATATTTTTACCACGAGAAAACTCTCAACGCTGTTTTCATAATAATCAATAGCTAAGAACGGCCCTTCGTACTACATAAAGCTCGTTTATTGGTTGCTAAGGCTTCCCTTAAATTGGGGTGGAAACTCCGCCCATCGGTTTTGCTGGGGGTTGTGTTTAGAAATGTCAACAAAAAAAGATGAAATTCCGTCACTTCTTCACAGACTCTAAATTGGTTTAAAATATAAAGAAAGAAATATTTTTAGATTCCAATTATGAACATGATATGTAATTTTAGATGAACGTTTGACTTTTATAGATGATGAATAAAAAAATAAAATAAAATAAAATTCGCCTCCTATATGCATTGCATTTCAGAACACAGCACAAATACTGTAAATCTGTTGCCAAAAAAGTCTAAAGAAGGTTATTAAATAAGTTGAACAAAAAATTATTTCTCTTTATGCCAGCGCGGGCCATAAAGTACGACATTAGATAGTTGGTAACTAAGCAATAAAAACACAATAATGAACTATAGTCTGTTTCTTATTGTCTGACAGCACGCGAAAAGGTCACAGATGCTAGTCAGGTAGTAAACCATAAGCGTCACCGTTCATCTAAGGAATTTATTTACTATTTAATTTTATACCTGATCTGATATATAAAGGTAATATGAATCTAAATTCGGTTAGTTAAAACAACTTGATAATTTCCAAGAAACATTACAATAGGGTCCTACTAGGGATTGTCCTAATGACTACTTAGAAATTTTGCAGGTATATACGGTGAAATTTGGTCTCGCCCAAATTTGTATAATTTGTTTTACGCAGAATCGCTTACGTTCCACAAGTGTTAACTGTGTTGTGAAAAATGTCTTCAAGCATCACCCCAGTAAAGTGTAAGAGCGTGCTTAGCTTACAAACGAAGACTGTAGTGTTAAATGTGCATGATGCTGTTGTACATCAAATGCCGGCTGCTACTGTTAGAAATATAGTTTCGACATGTTCCAATATGACAGGAGTTAGTGAATCTACTAATATCTTAATCTCCGCCACTGCCGCAATATTTATCGTTTATCTGGCATTGTTCAGTTTTATTACCATATTGTATTTTGAGCTGAAACAGGGATGTACAGATAACCAATACAGACACCTACTTGTTTTGCATTAGAATTTTAGTATTTACTTGTAAAATTTTTAGGATCACTCTGTAAAAGATAAATTTCTATTTGAATATTTAATGAGGCTAATGTGCTGTCAGACTTTAAGAAATAGAGTATAACATATGAAATCTAAAATTACTTTGCGAACATAAAACACTCTGCAAAAATAATAATTCCTGAGAACCCACACAGGACAAAATTAAACAAAGAAAAAATTAACAGACTAACAAAAAAAAATCAACAGTGCAATAAAAATATATACAGGTGCATCAAACCATCAAATGTATACTCCATTTCCAGGATATTTTGTTTTAAATTATTATCCATCCCAAGATATTTCGTTATAACAACACCAGCATGATTGATTCAAGAGATTCACTCGTTCGTTCGAAAAGATAGTGCCAAATAGTATAGTTATTCTACAACGGAAATGTTTGGTTAATTAAATAATATTTAGTTTATATAACCGGCTGCGGTTATAAGAAGTAAATCTTATTTGCGCGTGTTACTGTAAACCTATTTACGAAGGTTTTAGTGATTTATTTCGTTTTTTATGGATAAGTATAGATATTTGACAAATGTAAATATTAGTATGCGTTATTAGGTATTACTTTATCTTTAAAGTAAGGACCAGAAGGAGCTTTTGACAACACCTCCTATGAATCTATAGCTAAGGCGACGAGGAATTCTGGGATCGATGCCACGAGCTGCAGGTGGATAGACTGCATGCTCAGAAGCAGGCTCATAGAAATCAACTCTGATGAGGGAGACAACGGCCGTACGCAACCAGGGGTTGTCCGCAGGGGGGAGTACTATCCCCGCTGCTGTGGAGCCTGGTCATGGACGGGCTCATCAGAACCCTACACAGAGGATATGCAGACGACCTGGTAATTCTATCCCAAGGTAATTTCAACAGTACAACCAGAGACAGACTCCAGATGGCTTTAAATGTAGTAACAGGCTGGACTGTAAGAGAAGGGCTACGTATTAGTCCTTCGAAAACACAGATAATTGCGTTCACCAGAAGCAGGAAAAGGGAAGGACTTGGCCCTCTGACGCTTCAAGGTGAACCAATACGATTGTCGGATGAAGTAAAATATCTTGGGGTTATCCTAGACCCAGGCTTAACTTGGAACCGATACCTCCAGCACGTGATCAAGAAAGCAGAGGTGGCCTTCATGGTTGCCAGACGCACTTACGGCACTAAATGGGGACTTAGACCCAGCATGGTACACTGGCTGTACAAAATGGTTGTCATTCCCAGGATCACATATGCATCTATGGTATGGTGGCCAAAGATCAGACAATCCTCTGCTATGCTAAAACTAAGCAAGGTCCAAAGACTTGCATGCATTGGCATTACAGGGGCAATGAGGACTACTCCTACAGCGGCACTGGAGACAATGCTAGACCTTCCTCCGCTACATTGTGTCATAATGTGCGAAGCAAGGGCAGCCCTAACCCGACTGGAAAAAGCATCAGACCATGACAAGGCACATGGGAGAGAACACACAGAGATAAGGCATGTGGATGATGACATTTTCAAAATGCCAACAGACCACATGACCACCAAATATATCTTTCGCAAGAACTTCGAGATTGTCATCAAAGATCGAAAGGAGCTTGAGGAAGAGAACGCACCACCACTTAGTAGAGCGAATGAACTGATCTGTTATACAACTCGGCACCGGAGCGGACATTTACAGCAAGACGAGCAAATATGAAGGGATCGTCTCGCTTGGCAAATACGCTTCTGTATTTCAAGCAGAGGTCTATGCAATACTTGCATGTGCAAGGGCTAATAATATGAGAGCCTACAACAACAGGCAGATCAGGATCTACAGTGACAGTCAAGCCGCCCTTAAAGCACTTCAGAGCTATAGGGTGACATCTCGGCTAGTATTGGAATGCGGCGAATAACTTAGAAGACTGGCGACTCAGAACAGAGTAACACTGGAGTGGGTCCCAGGTCATAAAGGAATCGCAGGCAATGAAAAAGCTGACGAACTCGCAAGAGTAGGATCGTCAACTCTGATGAACGGACCCGAACCTGCTGTGGGCATCCCCAGATGCTTAACGAGGTTATGGTTAAAAGGGTGGTTGAAAGAACAACACAATAAACACTGGAAGAATACGACCAGGCAAATACATAGGAAGAAATTCATAAAAGAACCATCAGAAAAAGTAGCGAAAGAACTGCTCTCAATGAACAGGAACAAACTACGCACCATAACGGGGCTACTTACGGGACATTTTCCCACAAAGGAGCACCTAAACAAATTAGGGCTTACATGCAGAAGATGCAAAAAGGATACCGAAACAGCTCTGCATATACTATGCAACTGTGAGTCGCTGAACCACAGAAAGCATAAACTGTATGGTAGACCCCAAATGACTCCAGAAGACTTCTACAACCAACCAGCAAAGAACCTGTATGAGGTTCAGGGAACGGAATGGCTGAATAGGTTGTAGTCAGAACACTTGGAGTATCCACAATAAGCCCAGGAGGCTGAGGTTGTACCGGCGAAGGGACGGCTCCTTAGAAAAAAAAGGACTACTTGCCGGACTGATCTAAAAATATGGAATCTGCTGATGTACCAACATTGCTGCAAAATTCTATACCATTTTTCATAATTCTTTGAATTTAGGAAAAATGGACTATTGTAACCAAAAAACTATGAATATTTTATCCAAGTTAAAGAAGTAAACTACGCAGTAAGTTATTCGGTATATAATAATTATTATTAAGTTTGTTTCACCAATTTTATTCGTTAAAAGTCGGGCTCTTTCGCCAAAATATGAAAATAAACTCAGCAGTCATTAGACAACATGCTTTCATAAAAAATTATCGGTAATTTTGATGCACTTGTGTAATTACTTCCGATAAGATGCCGCTAACTATCGAAAACATCCCGCTAGCTATCGAAAATTTCCTTTTAGGTAACTATAGTAACGAGTGTTGAAATTGCGCATTATTTGTCATTGTGAAATATGCCAAATTTTAAAGTTCGTTGAAATCTCGCGATTTGGACAAGATTCTTCAAGTTCTATTAAAGAAAAAGTGACCGCAAGTAAACCCAAAAATATAATACTTTTATTTCTTCTACTCAAGAAATATTCTACCGAATTACACTCGTGCATAAAAAAAACCTGATAATTATGTATTCAACCATGTTGTCAGTAAAAACTGATTTCGGTTATTTTCATATTTTGTTAAAAGAGCCCTCCTCCTTCGGAGTCGGGCTCTTTCGCCAAAATATGAAAATAAACTCATGCAGTTATTAGACAACATGCTTTCATAAAAAATTATCGGTAATTTTGATGCACTTGTATAATTACTTCCGAAAATAATTTTGTCATATTTGAAGTACGGAAGTATCTTTTGGTGCATATACGTTCACATATTTATTATTTTCTCCATACTACGTTATAAAAATACTTTCTCTCATTGGGTGGCATTATCTCATCCTAACACAAAAAAAACAATAAACATTACAACGGTTGATTATTGGTTAAAAATAATCGAACTGACACAGAAGCAAGGTAATATATGTCAAAAAAATAAGACAAAAGAAAAAAAGTTTAGTAATACTACCATCACCGAATAAAGGAGGAAAGGATGTGAAGGACGTTCACATGAATAAATCCCCGGATCGTACTAAAAAATGAATACACCCGATCGAATGACGAATATATTGACTCCAATGCAGAAGTTTAGATGATATTTACAGATTGTCCCACTTTATTAGATTCAATATTTTCCTCGTTTATATGGGTTTTCTCGAGATACTAGAGAATTATTGAAACTTTTTTAAGTTCAAGCAGTAATAGTGCTGTCCTTATAGTAACATATACGCATGCGCATTTGATGTTTTGAATAAGGGAAACATTATTAAGGTTAGTGCTTGTCCTTATTTGTGCGCGAAAAAAATATGACTTTGTGACTCATCCAACGTATTTTCTAATATAGTCTTTAGTCGTTTGTCTATTATTTGTTCAAATATTTTCATGGCAGTACATAGTAATGTAATTCCTCTATTGTTATTGCAGTCCTTTTTACTGCATTTGTCTTTATATATCGGAACTATGAGAGATCTGGTCCAATCTTGTGGAATTTTTTCATGTTCCCATATTTTTCTATAGATACTTAGCATTATTTGTTTTCCTTGTTGTCCTATATTTTTGAGCATTTCTATCGTTAATTTGTCATATCCTGCCGCCTTCCCATTTTTCTGTTTTTGTAATGTTTCTTCTAATTCATCTATACTTATTTGTTCTTCTTCTTCTCGTTCTTCTTCTCTTGTTTGCTAATGTCGTATATATTTGTTGTCGCTTTTATCCGTCAGTAGATCTTGAAAGTATTCTTTCCATCTGTTGGCAATTTCTATTCCATCAGTTAATAGTTCTCCTTCTTTATTGTGTATGTAATTATTTATATATTGAGAGTTGTCTTTCCTTAGTGATTTCAGGACTCGATAGAATAATTTCTGGTTTTCTTTACTATTGTGTTCCATCTTCTCACCAAATTTGTCCCATGTGTCTTTTTTGGAATCTCTAACAATAATTTTCACTTTTTTTCTTTCTTTTTTATATTCATCGTAGTTTTTTAATGTTTGTTCTGAAAGAAAGCGTTTCCATGCTTCTTTCTTCTTCTTAACTTGTTTCTTTATTGCATCTGTCCACCATGCTGTTTGTTTTTTTTGTGTTTGTTTGCTTGTTCCACATATCTCTTTAACTGAAGTAAGTATCGTATTCTTGAATATATTCCATATTTTTTCAATGTTTTCTTCATTCTCTATTTTTATTTCTTCTAGTCTTTTTGTTATTTGTCTTTCGTATTTCTTCGCAGTAACTGGTTCTCTCAGTTTATACGATATAATTTCTGGTTTTCTATTATTTACATTTTCTTTTTCAATATCAACTTTGTTATAGTTTTGTTCTTTTATGTAAGATATTACTACAAAGTGGTCACTTCCTATCTCTGGCCCCCTTCGTACTTTAGTATCTATTATGTTTTTTCTGTTATTTTTTTCCACTAGTACGTAGTCGATTATTGATTTTTCATTCCTACTTTTTACTTCTCTTGTGAACTTGTGAATATCTTTATGTTGGAAAAATGTATTGGTGATCAAAAGGTTGTGCATGACGCAAAATTCTAACATTCTCTTGCCATTATTATTTCTGTAGCTCTCTCCATAGGCTCCAATTTGATCTGTGTACATTTCGTCATTTTTACCTACTCTGCTATTGAAATCTCCTAGTATGTAAATTTCTCCTTTGGTTTCTTCAGTTATTCTAGTTAATTCTCAAATCCAATCCTCAAATAGGACGTTAACTACCTGTAGCCCAGAAGAGACACCCTTAAATTGGACGCTGCCGGAAGGATTATGTCCTTTTAGGATTAAGCTTATATTTAATCAACCGGGTTTGGGCCTGGGCTTTCTTGTCTTTTTTTAGTTTTCTATGTCTTATTTTCTGATATTTTTATACATAGTTACACTTTGATCAACCGGGTTCGGGCCTGGGTTTTCTTGTTTTTTTTTTAGTTTTCTATTTCTTATTTTCTGATATTTTTATACATAGTAACACTTTGATCAACCGGGTTTGGGCCTGGGTTTTCTTGTTTTTCTTTTAGTTTTCTATTTCTTATTTTCTGATATTTTTATACATAGTTACACTTTGATCAACCGGGTTTGGGCCTGGGTTTTCTTGTTTTTTTTTTTAGTTTTCTATTTCTTATTTTCTGGTATTTTTATACAAAATAATACAGGTAGAAGTATTAGTAGAGGTACCTAGCGTCGAATTTAAGGGTCTACAAGCAGGTACATAAAGTGAGAAAAAGATTAAGTGAAATTTTAGCGTCGAATTTATGCGCGCCCGCACTGGGCGACGTTTATCATCAATGGGATTGAAAATATAGTTGAAATAATACACTCCTTGGTGTGCGTCATCGATTGTTAATGTCTTTCTAACACATTACGTCGGAAGAAATGGAAAAAAAGGCAGGTCTGTGATTAATCGTAATCAAAATATCACAACAATGAACCGTTTAAATGTATTACAAATGTTAACCCTAATCTTTGACTTACAAAAATTTGATTGGTTGATGTTTAGATTACGCTCAAGCTCAACCTATCAATCGAGAGTTTAAAATACCATGAAGGTGTTAATTTCGTAGCGGCAATAAGTCTTACGTCTTTTTCTACTGTCACACTGACAGTTCTTGACAGGTCTGTACTTTGTTGTTTACGGTCAATTATTATTTATGAAAAGTGAATATTAATCTTTTTGTTTCATTTATATGAATAATACAAAAATATGCATGAATACACGGCAAAACATCAGTATTTTAAAAGTTCTCAAGTATTTTCAGTTAGAAAAAGAAGCTGGTAATTATTAATTGCATAGCCCTTTCAAATTTGGCTAAATACAATCCTGATGATCTTATTTATCAAATTTAAGGTTACCTTTATGTCAAAATAGCAAATAAAATAAACGACATGCCGAAAACCCGGATATACGTCACAATCTATGACGCACACCAATAAGGGTATTATTTTAACTATATCTCTCTTCACATTGGCTTCGGATACGGTATTCTCAGCTTGACTTTATCATTATTTCGTTGATTGTTATTTGTTGATTTTGTCAAATTATTTGTAATATTTATGGGAAATGAAATTTAAAAAATAGAATGAATCTTGATAATAGTGTCAGGAGAGCTATCGAAACGTAGAAAATGAAAATATTGTGGTTTAATTTTAACTCAATGTTTCGTGGTTATTTAAAAAAAACAAGTAGGTTTTATTGTGCCTATAGTGAATACATTTGATGTTGACATGCTGTATATGTTGTATCTAGTATCAAATAACGATTATTGCCTTCCGATGCGTAAGAGTATCGAATTCACGATTAAAGTCAGGTGGCTAGCGGGTGGGACGCAATTCATCCACCAAGACCGCAGCAGAAGAAATTGTCACTTCGGGAAACTTGAAATTTGACACCGATGAATGGAAAAATGGAAGATGGATATTGACGGTAAGTAAATATAAAAAAAAGTATTTAGACCAAGATAAACAGTACTTATGTTGTTTAATTTGATATACAGGATGTCCGGGAAGTATGGTTTTAAACATGGGATACTTTCTTTTGGTATTGTGGATTTCAACTATATATGAATTTACTAACAACTAAGGATCTTATTCATGAGTAGATTTAAATAAAGTAAACTATTTCAGAAACTACTCAAAATCAATCATACCTCCAGCCGTTTATAGTACAGTATGACCCATGTTGTTTGGAAGCACCCCGTAAAATCTGCAATTTTCAACCGATTGTGTTTTAATTTTTTTGTTAGATTCAGTATCAAAAACAGTATTTTGGCACAAATTTTCATAGCTTAATTATTATATTCAAGGCCCTCTATGTTAATTTTTCTTTGCCAAAAAAGAAAAAAAAGTACATTAGGCAATTTTTTATCTCAAATATGACTATACCACGAATCATCACAAATGTAAACTACTAGACTTTTGGGAAAAAAATTTTATTAACGACAAAGTTATTACAACATGAATTTGGAAGAAGTGGTATTTTCAGTAATATTTTACGCAGAATGTAGACAAATTTTGAAAATGGCAACATGGTAAACAAAAACAAGGACTCAAACATATTGCACAGTAAAAATTCGAAGCCGATAACTTAACCCGTTTTGGAGTTAGAGCTTCTGAAAGTAATGTAAAATTGTGCTTAATAATTTCATTTATTAACAAAATGAAATCAACGAGTCGAAAGTAGGCTTTGATTTTGAAATTTTATTTATGTCAGTCAGTAACATTTGTATGAAATTGTAGGTACTATAGTCTGTACAGAAAGTACGAGGAGTAATAAACCCTAATTAAGTATGCAAAACCTTTACAGGGAGCACCATGAAATTTTTGATAAATCTCTTACTTTAAATTACATTTCTTCCGTAAATCTAAAAACCAGGTAGATCGACCCCGTATTTGTTTCAGTTGTAGCAAAATTTAGGGTTTCTTCATTGTTAAAGGATTAGCAGATAAGCAATAACGCAATGCAGTGGTGTGTATTTTGGGAAAAAAATACGTTTTAAATTATAATATAATAAAAAATGAAAAGAAATAATTATTGGAATACATTTATTACTTACATTTTATTCTATATCCGACTCGGAAGAGGAAGAATCGTTGTTGACATTAATAATAATAGGGTCGATTAAATCATCACAAATATTGTCAATTTTCAACATATTTGCCTCTACTTTGATAACATGCTCGATACAGTTTGTCCAATTTTCCTTACTAACATGACTTACAGCACTCTCAAACATTTTCACAACATCGTTTATTTTAAAAGTAGTATTTTTTTCCAACTTCCCCCTTTACCTGAGCCCATATTAATTCTATGGGATTAAGTTCACAATGATAAGGGGAAAGTCGAAGAACTGATATACTACGAGAAGAAGCCATTTCTTCTACAATGTAGGTTTTGTATTTATTCTTGTTCATTTTTGCAATTCTGTAAAGTTCTTTCCTTAGTGGATCTTTTGGAAACTTAATATTTTTCGAAATAAGCCACTCCAAAAGCTCTGCTTTACGCCAACGACTTGTGGGCAATGCTTCTCGTAACCGTGAATGGTAACTTGCGTTGTCCATAACAATAACAGCCCCTTTTGGAATCAGATCCAACATTTGAACAAACCATTCCTCGAAGACATCCCCATTCATATCTTCGTGATAGTCCCCCGTGCGTTTTGAAATAAAAGTTAATAATCCACCATCAACAAAACCTTCAGAACTTCCAACATGGACAATGATAAGTCTTTTTCCTTTTCCAGATGGTGGCTGCAAACCTAACGACAAACCTTCCACGAATGCCTGCCTTCCGCTTTTAATGTTTTCATCTTGCCAAGATTTGGAAACTGTATATCCAGCATTTATACACACATATATACAAAAATATATAAAATAATTATTGTTACAGATTGGTTTGTTTTCTATTATGAATAAACTGTGTTGCCTTCCTTTATCAAACTTACTAAAATTTATGTACCTCTATCACTTTTTTTTATTAAAATTAGTACATCCCGTTACCTCTGACCTAAATCGTATATTCTTTAGCATAGCTGCAACTCATTCGTTTAATACAAAATGTATCTTACGGTATACCCTCTTAAAATATATTTTGGTACGTCTATGAAATCTACTTAAATGAATGATTTATTACTCCTCGTACTTTCTGTACGGACTATAAATGTTCCAAATATTCAACTATTCAAGACTAAGTTGAAATTGTACTTTTTTGTGGTTACAATCATAGATAACATAACAATGATAGAAGTGAACGAGAAGTAATAGAAATAGGTAATCGGAGACATCCAGATCGCCGTATTTGCTGCTTTGTAGTGCACAAAATTAAAAATAGTATATTGTTTTATTAGGAGTGAAAGTATAACTTTTTGTGGCGAGTCTGAATGTTTGATGGCCGAACGTTAGTGAGGCCGAAAATTTCAGACGAGCCACAAAAAGTGCTTTTGCTCCGAATGAAACATGCTATTTTTTCCGCAAACGGCATCCAGACTATAGAACTAATTAATATTTATATAAAAATTCAAAACGATTGCAACGAAGTTGATAAATTCAGA
>CAJUYH010002016.1:0-43438 GCA_910591685.1 Galerucella tenella | reverse complement strand
GTTTCCATGGCGATACGTAAATAAAGAGCACTGATTTATTGAACAAACATATTTGCATGATGACCCCGAAAACATATTTGCGTGCATTTTTACAAAAGATAAAATAGGGATTTTCAATTCAGTGGACTAATAAATTTTTACCACAGCTATTTCTGCGCTAATCCTAAAAAAATAACCCAGAAATTCCTATAGTGCTTGAATTGTTTAAACAATTAAAAGTTACTTCAAGCAGCAAATATGTTAAAGACAATCTCCTGGGTATACAAAATTATGTAGCACAAGTTTTTGTTGAACTACTTTTATTTTTATAGACAATGAATTTATGTATTTAATAAAAATTAAAAATAGAATTATTTATAGTGGCCTAGTTTCTGGTTTTACATTTTTTATAATAATTAACGAAAACTATCAATTAATATGGAACCAAACACTCTGAAAGCTTGGGGAAAACCCCAAGTGCGCTCAGTTCAATATTGATAAAGGATACAGAATACATAGGATTATCATAATTTCGGATAGTGAAGCAGCCATTAAGGCACTGAGCTATTGTGTAATCAGTTCCAAAATGGTGTGGGAATGCCTAGACAAACTCAATGAACTAGGCGAGAACAATATAGTTACCTTGCTATGGATTCCAGGACACACTGGAATGGAAGGAAATTAAATAGCAGATGAACTAGCAAAGAGGGGGACTGAAATACCTTTCTGGGGGCCTGAATCCATTTGCGGAATCAGCCCCAATGTAATAATGGAAGAAATAGGTAGAGCTGAGAAAAAGAGAAGATCTGACCATTGGAAAGATCTAGTAGGGCTTATACAATCAAAGACTCTTCTGGGTGACTACAACCTTGAGATCAAATGAATGCATCAGTCAAAGTAAAACTGCGTTAAGAGTTTTAACGGGTATCCTAGCGGGACATTGTCACCTGAATGGGCACATGAAAAAGCCTAAAATAGTGGAGGAAGAAGAATGCAGATTTTGTGACATGGAAGAAGAAACCTCCATTCACATACTTTCCAGCTGCACAGCACTTCAGAATCCTAGAGCACAGCACCTGGGAGATTACGGGATAGAAGAGGAACATTTACCTAGGTTGAAGCCTGCAGATATCCTAAAATTCCTCCGGGAAATAGGACTAAAGGAGCTACCAGTCTCTGAGGCTCGCATAAGAAACTAAGTAGAAGTAAGGGGGCACAATAGATCTTTTAGGTCTCAGTGAATGTCACCCCAAAATACATACAAACATCTAGTTCCCTATTGAATCCTCTACAAAAAAAACTTTACGGTCCATTCAATAGTTTTAAGACCACAAATGTCTAACCCCAATTACTGCTCGCTGAACAAGACTTGCAAGTAATTATAAACCCCTGATCCTGATCATTTGGAGCGTTCATAATCTCTCTGTATGGAGCGAAGAATAAGGAGTTGATATATTTGGACGAACATGCCTTCCTAGTTTATTTTCAAGTCCAGAACTGGCTAGGTAATCATTTGGAACCAACAGATTGATGGTGAACCGGATAAACCTACTAACAGCCCTACACTTGCAGTGTCTTTGTCCAAACGATATCATTGGTCTAATAACCCTTCTGAATAGTCATTGGATCATTTTTGGGCTCCACATTCCTTACTTATTATTTTAAAGTTTGATGCATGTTTTTGTTACAGCTCGGGGTGCAGAGTTTGTTGAAGGAATAGATAACGAAGCTTTGGACTTTTCACAATTGGAAGATTTCATCAATAGCGAAGGCTCTCAAGGCAACAGTTCCTATTTCGGAGATTCGCTGAATACGGCACAACCGCCTGGTAAACTTCTAAATGTCATCGTTGAAAATAAAAGAAATATCGGGTAAGATTACTATTATTTTACTTTAAACTATGGAGGTTAAATTGACAAAAACCTGATCTCAAAATCGTGTACCTATGCAGTTTGTTTTTTCACCGCTGCTTCGCCACCATAGAGAAATAAATAGAGTGCTGTCGAACGTGTAGCATTCTGTGGCAAAAAGTTACCACTAGCGCCTACCTTGGCTACAGGTATCAACTTTCGCTCAAAACGCGGGCTTTTTGAAATTTTCAAACTTTCAGGTGCATTTTCTTGTTCCTACAACAATCCGTGACAGTTTGGTGACTGACAACTGACAGTAAGCGAACTGTTTTATCAAGCCAGCACACAAATACAATATTCAAAATTGAATCACAATTTTTTTTCTCATACTCCTTTTTATTTCAAGGCATTCGCTCCCAGAAAGCCCACCAGACAGTAGTTCCGAACATCCTTACAGTCCACAAGATGGCTGCGAGGCTCCGATTACATCACAAGAAACCATGTACACCAACCTAACACAAGGCCTCTATAAACCCACCATACTAAGTCCCATTTTGACGGACAACCTTATTTTAGGATCACACATTGTAGTTACTGGTCAAAATAATGAACAGCTTTTAGAAAACGGAAATATATTACAGGATAATGGACTCATCGTTAGCGGGGACATTAGAAACGGCACGACTATACTCAATAATAGAACGATTCAAGAAAATTTACAGGGCGATCAGAATATTTTACAAGGCAGAATAATTCTTACAGAATCGAATGTCACAGGTAAAGTGAATATTATTTTATTTTATTCTTTAAATCTATTAATTTTGAATTACATATTTGCACGTGACTCATCTATTTGCAGTATTTACATCAATAATTGTACTTCTCACCGTTCTTTGTTATTTTTTGGTTTATTTGGTTGGCGAAAAACAGTTGTGTTTCACACAAGCAGCAAACGCTTTAGCATCACTTAACTATCAGCTGCCTTCGCTCGTGCATCTAAGAAGATGTCCTTGTGACTATGTAGTAATTCAATATTCATTTTACCTTGACAATAATAACTTTACTGAGGCTAGAATTATGTTGGCAATATGGCACCATAGCGAACTTCAGCTGTCATTCCCGATAGATTACATAAACCAGCGCTGGCCGTATGTCGTAATGGCGGAGGCCAAAAAATGAAAGAAGAAGAAGAAGAATTTCAGTTGACAGCTTTGTTTTTCGGGAGTTCAGTCTAAGGTCAGTGTGCCAACAAAAAGTGGTTTTTCTGACAAGAATCACAGTTAAGGTCTACCCTTCAAAACATAAGATTTTTGCATGATTTTTATCATTGCGAACATCTATATTGCTTTATTGAAATAATGAATACACCCCCGAAGCGTATTTCTTGAAATTTAAAATGAATTCTTAGCTGAATACTCAACATATCGGTGCCCAATAACTCTAGGAACTTTTGGCAAGTCACCATTTCATTTCTATTATTCAGTCACTAATTATGTCAATTGTCAGTTATATTTATTTTTGTTGATATTCGTTTAATTCGGTATGACCATTTTCGATTAGATTTCTGTAGCATTTCTAGTTAGTTGTATCTCTATTCTTCTAATTACTTTTTCCACTGACATCTGACATAACTAGTGACAGATAACAGAAATGAAATAGTGACATGCCAAGAGTTCCTAGAATTATTGGCCACAGCTATATTGAGTATTCAGCTAAAAAGTCATTTTAAATTTCAAGATATACGCTTCGGGGATGTATTCATTATTTTAATAAAGCAGTATCTAGATGTTCGGGATGACATGCAAAAATCTTATGTTTTGAAAGGTAGACCTTAACTGTCATTCTTGTCAGAAAAAACCACTTTTTGTTGGCCACACTGACTTTAAACTGATCTCCCCTATTCTCAATTTTTCGATGACGTTTCTAGACTTTTCAATGACAGTTCTTGATGATTCCAGATTTTTGTATTCTTCTTCTCCTTTATGTAAACTTTCATAACCTCAGTACAGGACCGGCGTAACAATATAATATTCAAATTCAATTCTTGTAGAATGATTAATTTATTAATATAATGTTTATTTTTGTAGATACCAATCGCCCAATATTACTGTCATCATCCGAACCGGCGCCAAATTTTGACAGAAGTATTTACAAAAGTGACGACTTTGACAAGAGCATTGTACACATAGGATATAATCACAATATAGAAAATTTACCTAGAAACAACATAGATAATAATATCTGCGAACAAAATTTGGAAAACATTCAAAATGTTTATACGAATTTACAGTCTGCGCCCAAAAAAAGGAAACTATCCCAAGATTCGCCTTTAGTTAAAAGTGAACCAGGTAAAATTAAAATCATCCCAACCCTAATAAATAATAAATTTCAATTACTTTTGTAAAAATAATACTTTTAATCAAATACTCCCACTATATAGATCACTGTACAACCAGTCAACTTAGTCCATCTGAACAATTGAACACGTCGATAGATGAAGATTATGCCTCTTCAGAAGCTTGTTTATCAGAATCTCAGTATCAATGTATAAGATTTAGTGCCTTCCAGCAGCCCAATTGGCATATGCTTTGTGATCAAAACCTCACTGAATTGTAAGTTTTATTTGCTTTAATACATTGTTGAACAATATTTATAAGTGGTACTCGATATAAATCGTTTTTAATAGCTGTCAGCATGAAACATCGTTTGTAACGCCAAGGGCATGAAACGGTCGTTAAACAAGACTGATTTTAATTTCTGCGCAAGACAGTTAGCAAGCTTCACGTTGCTTCTTTTTATGTGAAACTGATTCTACAATATAATACTTCTGAGTGGGGTACTCTGTGCTTATAAATAAGAGTTTTTGATGAGCAATTAAATCTAACAAGGTTTATTATGATTAAGTTTACAATAAATATAATATTCTAAATAAAAATATTGATTACATCGAGACATGTCACTCTTCTCTAATTATATAATGATTGTAGAATTATATTATTTTATTAATATTAAAAATAATGCTTCCAAATATTGTTATGAATTTTTTTTATGTAAAATTCGCTTCGTTCTAGGCCTGTACCACATTATAGAGTAGATGCAGATAAGGGATTTAATTTTTCAAACGCCGATGATGCCTTCGTTTGCCAGAAGAAAAACCATTTTCAAGTGAGTCCCAAAAAAAAACTTGAATATTTTTAACTCTCACAATCATCTTCATTATTATTACAGGTAACTTGCCACGTACAATTGCTAGGTGATGCACAATTTGTCAAAACTCCGGATGGTTTCCAGAAAATATCAAGTTTTCATCTTCACTTCTACGGCGTGAAGCATGATTGTCCCACACAAACAATTCGAGTGGAACAAAGTCAGAGTGATAGAAGTAAAAAACCATTTCATCCCGTATTGTAAGTTTTAATTGTTTTAAATGAATTGTTCTATCAGTAAAACAATGATTTCAGAGTCGAATTAGTCAATTCACAAGTTACAAAAGTTACAGTAGGAAGATTGCATTTTAGCGAAACTACTTCGAATAATATGAGGAAAAAAGGAAAACCGAATCCTGAACAAAGATATTTTCAGGTTAGTATTACATATTCTTCTACTTCTTTTAGGGCGAGTTGTACAATAAACAGTTATCTCTTAAACTTAGTTTAATGTTTAATTTTCGTTGTGCAATATCTGGTTAACGCTAACTAGAGTTTTAAAAATGACATATTTTAATCGGACAAAATTGAAGAGTTAAAACTTAATCCGGTAAATGTAACCTCACAAAATTGTTTACCTACCGACCACGTATGGAAATGAATGCTTTTGGAGAGGATAGCATAGGTACTGGTAGGAGATAGTGGATCCTGAAGTCGAAGCTGCCATAAACGTTTTAGAAAACATTAATATTGATGATAATAGAGGCCACAGAATTAATGACCATGAAATAACTCGACAACTTTTAATACATGATTATTTTCAAATTTTTTTGTAAATAAACCTTTTTTTAAATAAAAAAATGCAGATTTAGTTCCCTGCAGTTACAGGACATTTAGGGCCGGTTTTACAAGAGAGATTTATACTAGGTATAGTTATACTGGGTATAAAGTTATACCAAAATTTATACCTAGTTTAAAACTGGTTGGTTTTACGATGCTTTTTTACACCGGTATAGCAATTCTTGGAGTAAGAATTGCTATACCTACCGGTGTAAAAAAGCATCGTAAAACCAACTAATTTTATTCTAGGTATAAATTTAGGTATAACTTTATACCCAGTATAACTATACCTAGTATAAATCTCTCTTGTAAAACCGGCCCTTAATGTAATAAATAAAACTACCCATTG
This sequence comes from Galerucella tenella, assembly GCA_910591685.1. NCBI lineage: Eukaryota > Metazoa > Arthropoda > Insecta > Coleoptera > Chrysomelidae > Galerucella > Galerucella tenella. The sequence goes on along the minus strand of CAJUYH010002016.1, from coordinate 37,274 downwards.
ATAGCACTATTTAGTTTTTGATATCTGGCTCATCCAAAGATATAGGTAATTAATATTTTAGCGTTATGCACCAATCCACCACCAACAAAAATATTTTTTCTACAACTGCTATGAAAAGTGACGTATTTCTCATAGCTTACTCAATAATTTTAAAACTCATACTGTGAGAAATATTATTTCCCACGGCACTTTGCTCACGCCACATACATTTATATGGAGAATCAAATAAAATTGACAAAAACGTAATATGCTACTGTCATCTTTAAATACCTACTCAGTTGTACTAAAAATGTCAGATTATATCACAGAATACACCATCCCAAGAAGAAACGAATCTTGTGCTATTTTACAATTCATTTTCTGAGTGCGCATGTCTGACAGTCGCCATTTTAAGCCCGTTATCTGTCAATGACTTGTGATTTTATTGTTTACCAAAGAATTTTCTTTGTTGTAAGCTTTTTGATTATTTACATATTTTTTTGTGTTTTGAACGATAAATTTTGTTTACAAAATTACATTATTTATTAGTTATGGCGCCAAAAACTTGTGCAATTCGCGGCTGTCATTCAAGTGATGGAGGATAATAATTGAAAAACACAACAAATCTTCGATATCTATGGAGAAAAGTTTACTGTCGCTTATTTTTTTATAACTTCGTTGTCACAGATATCAGTACATTTTCTCTGGGTGTAAAATTTAATTCAGAATCTGTAACTTTTAAATATATAAATGATAAAAATTTTATATTCGAGCACCATACTTATTGTAATTTTATATCATCATTTACTGAAATTCTTTCTATTGTAAACTCATATTATAAATATATAATCTATTATTATTGTATTGGTTTTTAGACTCACATTATCCTACATATAGTGCTACATAAATACATACTTACACATATAATATCGATGACAATATAGAAAATAAGAATCATTTGGTTAAACAATAGCTCATTATTTTTAATAATGGATAGTACCTACTCCAAAAACAGAAACTAAAACTTATATTTATATATTTTTCACAATATTTGTTAAGCTGTTAAATTAACTTGAACAATTCATAAATTGAGTTGAACAATTAAAACTTTGTCGAAACAAGTCATAAAAATGAACAATAATTATTTGAGGTTCTTTTCACATTTTTTTGAACAATTTTCTCAGTGTAACTTGATCCGTTATCTGTCAACGTCAGTTTGAAGGCCACGAAATTTTGCCCCCAAAACATCAAAGGATTTACGCCGGCTTTTGTTTCTTATTTGGCTGGTGTATTCTGTGATTATATTAAAAGTTTTTAAATTGTAAAAGATAGTTTCAATCGTGCTTTGATAAAAATTCCAAGTTCCATTGAGAATATTAGTTTAACAAGATATAAGTATAAGTACTTATTTATAATAGGTATAAGTGGATACCTACAATAGTAACGATTTCAATAATACTCTGCCAAAGATTGGGAAAAGCTGCAAAAGTAACTTTAGATTTGTTGCCGGAAATTTCAATAAAATTGTATGAATTGGCATACAAAAAATTTATAATTATGTTACAGCTTAGGATATTTTAGCGTTATTTTTTTACTAACCATAAAAATACATTTTAAAATGTTTTACCTGTATTCTTTAAATTGGTGCAGTTGTAGAAAAAGTATAGTGTGCAACATGTGGGAAAGTACTTTTCTCACTTGTAGCACAATATACTATTATCAACTCTGTTTCTAGGTTATTTTCTTCTTTTCCGATCTATGCGCGCCTAGAATGTCAATCATTTGACCTACTCCGCTATCAACCTTTTAAAAATGAACGCCAGAAGTCGATAAGTTAACGGCCTGCATGTATGACATTGTACAACAGATAAAAACGAAAGTCTTGTTAAAAATTTAAACGGCTGTTAATTAAGCTTCGTTTAGGAGATCTTTTGTACAACTCGCCCTTAATGGGTTATATCCTTCTGGATAATTTACCCATCTTAAACCAGAAGATATTTTTCTCTTGCTCTAGACAATTAATATAATATTAAATATTTTTGTAGTGGCCACATTTTAATGTTTAAATTTACTTTCAGCTCGTCGTTGGTCTTCATGCTCATACAACAAATGGAAATTTTCCAATTGTAAGCCATGCTAGTCAAAAAATTATTGTTAGAGTAAGTTTATTTAAAAAAAAATTAATATTTGTTATATAATTTATCAGCATTTTAATTTCCAGGCTTCAAATCCGGGACAATTTGAGAGCGATGTAGAATTATGTTGGCAAAAGGGACAAACGCAGGTAGAATTAATTTTATTTTTCATCATTTGTTCACTTTTTCTTTAATTTTCATATTGTTAGGATTCGGTGGTTCACAACGGTAGAGTCGGAATAAACACCGACAGACCAGATGAATCTTTAGTAGTTCATGGAAACATCAAAATAACAGGACACATCATTCAACCAAGCGATATAAGAGCCAAGAAAAATATCGTTGAATGCAATACTGCTGAACAGTTGAAGAATGTACAAAGGCTGAGAGTTGTTCGGTAAGTAATGGACATTTAAATTCAAATTTTGAAAAGGAAATACAGAAGTGCTAGTAGCAGCAGCAGCAATGTAGTTTTTTTTCTTTACTTAACGAAAACTAGAATACTCAATCTGATGTTAGATTGACAGTTCTTGATAATAACGAATACATAAAGCGAATACTATTACTTACGTCTCTTACAGTAGTAAGCGGGAGAAGTGGGCCCCCATTTCGGCATTCTCGTTCAAAATTGCTCAACAAAGGTGTTATCATCTCTTGACATTTACTGTTCAGCTGCTTCGGCATTTTAATTACACTGCAGATTTGCCTAAATAATTAGTTATGAAAATAATTGTTTTTTTAATCTTAAAGAAACAATGAATTTAAAAGCAAAAAGCAATCAATACTACTCGAGTTGCGTCGATGTTCAATGCGGAGTTCCTCAAGGGTCTATCTTGGGAACATTATTTCTTATACAGTGTGGAAACCACATATGGAATAAAATTCTTTATGTCATTATTTTAGAAAATTATAAAAAATGCCGAGATACGTCAACCTTTGAATTGAGTTATGCGTTATGTAAACATAAATGTAAATGTACAGGGTGATTCACGCAAGTATGCTATAGTCGGTGTTTTTTTTAATGAAACAACCTGTATATTTGCATATTTTTGAAATCCTCTTAATGAACCTATTCCAACAAACTAAATAATGTATGGTCAATTATGAATTATACAGGGTGAAATTTTAAAATTAATAATTTATTACACTTGAAATATTGGTACTTTTTTAAGTTAGCTAAATATGGATTTATCAAAAATCTAAACTAACTTATTATTAGACCTATTTGTATATTAAACAAAACCTGCCTCGCCCTTGAATTTTATCATAAATACCTAAAAATTGCCTAAAAACGCCAATAATTAGACAAAATCGGTAAATAATGTGGATTGTTTTAAATCGGTAAATAATGTGGATTGTTTTCTATTCTGTCAGTTGTTGATGTGTTGACAGTTTATACTAAAAAAGTAAAATATTTGTCAAATACTCCTTCCTTGTCGACATAATAATGAAATATTTAACTGAGACTCACCGAATTGAGATTTTAATGATGATCGGGTACGGGCATAACTGCAGAAGTCAAGTTGAAGTGGCAAACTTATTTAATCACAGGTATCCGGAATTGCCTAATATTTCACAAAGTACTGTGTCTAAAATTCATGCACAATTCAGAGAGCTTGGACATGTCAAACCATTGAAAAGAAAACCACACTTCGTTGAAGATGATGTGAAAGTGGATATTTTGTTAAGTGTCGAAGAGAATCCAACTTCAAGTACACGTCAAATTGCCCGTGAAAGTAATGTAAGTCATACAACTGTTCTAAGATGTCTTCATAAAGAAAAACTTCATCCCTACAAATTAACTTTTGTGCAGGAGTTAACAGAAGACGATCCAGATCGTAGAATGTATTTCTGCGAAAGATTGATGAATAAGCTGAACAGAAATGAGATAGCTCTTGGTACCATTCTTTTTTCTGATATATCAACATTCACATTGAATTGAGAGGTAAACCGACAGAACTGTAGATATTGGTCAGCAGAGAATCCTAATTGGATGCGTGAGACACATACTCAGTACCCTCAAAAGGTGAACGTTTGGGCCGGTATCATAGGCGACCATATTATTGGTCCTAGATTTATAGATGGAAATTTGACAGCTGAAAAATATTCAAATAAGCTTAGAAATGAAGTTATTCCTGCGTTGGCAAACTTATATCCCAACGCAATAGATCCTAGCTTACCGAATGAAAATGTTTGGTTCCAGCAAGACGGGGCAACACCCCATTATGCTTTAATCGTGAGAACTTATTTAGATAATATCTTCCCCAATAAATGGATTGGACGAAGAGGTACTATTGAGTGGCCAGCTAGATCACCAGACCTTACGCCGTTAGATTTTTTCTGTGGGGTTATCTCAAGAACAAAGTATATGCAACACAACCAACTAGCATTGCAGACCTCAAAGACAGGATAACTACAGAAATACGGAATATTCCACCTCAAACTTTAAACAAAGACTGTGCTATTGTTAACTACTAGGTGGAGAACATTTTGAGCATTTATTTTAATGTATTAAAATCAAATACATCAGGCATTTTATGTATGTGTTTAATAACTGAAAATAAAAATTTCACCCTATATAATTCATAATTGACCATACATTATTTAGTTTGTTGGAATCAGTTCATTGAGAGGATTTCAAAAATATGCAAATATACAGGGTGTTTCATTAAAAAAAACACCGACTATGGCATACTTGCGTGAATCACCCTGTACATTTACATTTATGTTTACATAACGCACAACTCAATTCAAAAGTTGATGTGTCTCGGCATTTTTTATAATTTTCTAAAATAATGACATAAAGAATTTTATTCCATAAGTGGTTTCCACACTGTATATATCAATGATTTGGTTGTAAATTTTTCCAATGCATATTTTTCTCTTTTTGCCGATGATACCAGTATAATGATTGTCAGCGGAATAAACAAAGATTCTTTATTACTTTCTTCTACTACCGTCATGCAAGGCGTATCGGATTGGCTTCTCGCTAACAGACTAGCATTGAACATCGGCAAAACTCAAAATATATCCTCTAACCTATATCGAGACTCTGACGAAGTTTCTATAAATATAGGTCAACAAACTATCACCTCTTCTCTCAACATAAAATTCTTATTGATAACAAGCTTGACTGGAACTTTCATATAAATCAACTAAATAAATCTCTTAGCAAATATGTATTTGCATTGCGAGCAATAAAACAACATACTAACATATTTGTAGCAAAAACGGTGTATTTCGCTCAATTTCATAGTATAATGCAATATGGTATTGAATTTTGGGGGACTGCTGTATCTGCAGGCTCCGTATTCTTGGCTCAAAAAAGAGCAACTTAAAATCTAGAACTTCTTGTAGACCATTCTTTCAAGAAAATAGAATAATGACCAAGACAAACACTTATATTTACAAAACTTCTTTATTAATTCACCAGCATCAAAATGAACTTCTTACCCCAAATGACAGACATAAATATCCCACTCGAAAACAAGACATAATACCTCCAAACTATAAATATAGTCGCACTCGAAATGGCCCTTTATATTCAGGTATTAAAGTATATAACCATTTACCTTCAGATTTGAAAAATCTTACAAACAAAAAATTTAAAAGAAAAATGAAACAACTAGGTACTACATCGGTATGTTTTTTATAATATCTCAGAATTTTTTCTGACAAATTTCAACTAAAACTTTTTTTTCTCTTTTTTTGTTATTTCCAACGCTTAGGCTAAAATCACTGTGTATTTTTACATGCTTTGTACTTTATATTGTGATTTTGTGGAATAAATATATCTATCTATCTATCACCAAAAAAACTTGTAAAAATTTGACGATGATCGAATGTCAATAAACGTCAAAACAAACTGTGGAATTTTACCATTTGATCTGACAATGTCTTGAAGCTGTAAATTGCCCTGGCTGTTGAGGATAAATTGTATTTACTGTTGGTAAATTAATATTTATTCTGATAAGCAGGAAAGTAACTTGAATTGACATCATCGTCTTTTTATCGTAAAAATCCTATATCAATATACACTTGAAAGAAAAAAAGTCCTCTTACATTTTATTTTTAGATATGAATACGAACCAGCCCTTGCAAATCAATTAAGCAGAGACAGCGAATGTTCGGATACCGGTGTAATAGCCCAGGAGGTGGCGCAAGTTTTACCAGAAGCTGTAAAACCCGCAGGAAATATTATATTGCCAAATGGCACGTCTATTGATAATTTCTTGGTAGTAAATAAGGTAACTCTTCTTAAATTATCGATTAGTTTAATTTCATTATGTTATTATTTTGAATGAATAACCAAAATATTGTCTTTTATTGGCAATGGCGTGCAACATGAATTTTTTTTATTTTAGGAAAGGATATTTATGGAAAATATAGGTGCTGTAAAAGAATTATGTAAAGTAACGGATAATTTGGAAACTAGAATTGATCAGTTGGAGAGAATAAATAAGAGATTAAATAAGTTGAAAAGAGGAGATAGTCTTAAGTCTACGAGCACTAGTAAGTATTCTTTTAAATGAAGTTTGTAACAAGGCCTTTGATATCTTGACTTAGCCCATAAAATTAAGGCCGACAACTTTAAGCGAGCTCTGAACTTTTTGGGAGAAATCATGAAACTTGTGTTATAGTCACCGAACGCTTTCCAGGGTCTGAACTGAACGAGGGCTAGACGTTTGGCGTTCAGAACAGAGGTTATATCTTCTATTTTTTCAGCTTTACTGATCTCTTCCAATATTACATTCGAGCTGATACTGCAAAAGGGTTTCGGACCCCAAAAGAGTGTTTTAGACCCCTTCTTTGCTAGTTCATCTGCTATTTCTTTTCCTTCTATTGCCGTGTGCCCTGTGTCGCTATTCTTGAAATTCCCTGAAATTTTAACTCCCCACGGAAATGTTGACATTTCTATTCCCACAAAATTTCACTCGATTTCAAAAAGCAGTATTCTTGAAATCAGGGCAGTATTCAGAAATGAGTGAGGGAGAAAGGAAACAGTGTTGTCTAAGTTCTCAAAATTGTACTGCCAATCAAAACGTAGAACATTTTGACAGTATAAGAATACTGTGCTGTTTTTGCTATGAATTTTAACCAAATAAGATGTTTTCAACTTCAACCTAACCTTTTTTTTCTTCGCGGCATTTTTGATTTTGTGTCCATTAAAAAATAAGTTAGTTTCTACTTAATAAACTTGTGGATTTTTTGCTCACGCGAAATATAACTGTGGTATACACACATATAATATGTTATGTATGACCAATGGCTGTAGTATAGTGTGAGCTTAGGTGATCCTACCAAAAGCAAAAACAAAGTTTCACCATATTTACCTTAGTTTGTATGGTCAAGGATGATGTTCTTGTCGAAGCCTCCATATATTTCAATAGCATCCTCAACAAGAGGTTTTGTTAATTTAAAAATTTGTATAAATTTTCTATTAGGAAGTTCAAACGGATTTTTCTGTGGAAGAACATCTCTTCCAATATTCATTTCTTCCCAAAAGCCTCCTCAAAATCAATAATCATGGCATCATGCCAATGCAAAACTTGTTTGAATTCATCCATAATGCATTATTTACCGAAAACAGTTAAAAAGTCTACAAAAACCAAGAATAAAATATCCTTATATTGACAAAAAACAAGCCGGCGATAAGTTTTGAGGTTAAATCTAAGTATTTTCACATTATTTTGGCTTTTTCTCTCACTCATGACCAATAGAATAAAACTCCCCTAGGGAGTGATAATTTCCCTCATTTTTCGATAAAAATTTTTCAAGAATACGGCATTTTAAAATTTGAGGGAACCGCGCCCACTTTTGATCATTTCCCCTCTGAATTTCTATTCCCACAAATTCAAGAATAGCGGCACAGGAATCCAAAGGAAGCTCACTGAGTTTGTCATTCTCATTGAGTTTGTCTAGTCATCTGACGATAATCATAGCTAGGTACAGGAATATTAATTATAGCTTTACTATATCCTTTTCATTCAAAGAACTTCAAAAAAATGGTTAAATTATAACCTTCCACTGGTATGGAATACGGAGAAGACAAAATAGGTTTTACAGATCTATAATAACTTATTCCTTTTTCACATCATATCACCATTTACTGATTGATTCTAACAGTTTTATTCACTTCCTACACTCATATTGTTATTGATTCCGGTAAAGGATACAGTCAAAAGTTACGACACTAGCCTATTTTGCAAATATTTTTTCCATGTTTAAATAAATGTTTATTTTAAATAATTTAATGAATTTTTCAGTTAATAGTTCAAAATTGTCATATTCACACAAATGCTCCAAGCATCACCATCACTCTTGTCAGAAGGATGACGAACTTTGTTCAAATAAATTTATTCAAATTGTTATTGTGATACTGGTACTAATAATGGCCTTTTGGTAAGTAAAAAAAAATCAATTTTAATTATAGAAAACCTGCTAATTAGACACTAGCGTCCATGGTGGCGAAAATTAGCAAAAGAGTGCGTAATTAAAAAATAAAAAACTTGATAATGGTTTGTTTTAGTCTTGCAGCAATAACGACATTATATTTGATGGAAACTGCAAGACAAACGCAATATATTCAACCAAATATTGAAAGATCTCACAAAAATTATGCAACAAAAAGACCGACAAAAGTTTCAAAAGTACCTACATGGGTACCTACGTTGCCACCATATTATCCAACAAATACTTATAAAGAAGAAGGTAAGCTATCGACATCAGAAAAACACTAATAATTATTATAATTTTACTGATATTTTCATTACTAATGTCTCTTTGCACTTTTTGTTAGATAAATGATACTTTCTCTATGTAAATTTGTGCGTATTCATATCACATATACAGGCTTCTTACTAGGACCAATTACCCAATACCTGATCAAAGATTACAGAATAAAAATATAACTCTAAGAGCTCATCCATATCTCAAATGTGGTTGTATGAACCATTGAACATATGAACCATTGGTTTAATAAAAATATAAGATGTTTCACTCCAGGGCGGTTTGATTCAAGTTGCTGTCCCAAACGGACGCCGCTCTCATAAATTATGTTTACGACTCGCTTTTGTTGTCAATAACGAGACCGGTAGATACCAGAGAAGTTCGAAAAGCTTATTTTATTTTAAGCTATACAGGGGTAATTAAAGAAATATATATTTAAATTAATAGGATTCTTTATCACAAAGGTTTATTTTTTAATGTTAATTATTTAAAAAAATGTTCGGGATATGAATTTGAAAAGGTTAGTAGAAAATAAATTTTGAAATGAATCAATTCACAGTTTTTATCCAGCATCTTAGTAATTTTGTGATACTTATTGATATTTATCACAAATTCAATTGAATATACTCATTAGCCACCAGAATAATAGGGCCACTAAATCTTAAATTTTGATCTTTAAATAACGCGTATTTTTTGAATTGACAAGGTTAAAACAGTAAAAAGAGAAGCAGCTGCAGGATACCTTTAATAAAAATTTTTATAAATGTTGTAAAATACTAAGTTTGGAGTTTGGTTTATGTGTTAAATTTAATCTATTGTCTTTCAAATCTTTCAATATACATTTGAGAGTAAAATATATACGGACTCTGGTATAGAGACTGGCATAATATTTGAAAGGAAATTGATTACATGGATGATGAAAAGAAAATTTAGTAAATTCGTTCAAAAGGAACTGACCAGTTCCCCTTTGGTTAGCTATAGAATTGAATTTTTGTGTTTTCTTGCGTAATGTACTTGTTTATATAATATCCTTATTATAAAAATAAATCCGTAATTTCGTATTAGCAAATATTACAAAATATTTAGTGTTTAAGCTTTGCTATTAAAGAGAAAAATATTAATATGACTTTTTGCTCATTTCAACAATTAATTAATAAATTTAAAAAATCTATGCAACATAAATATAACACACGAACAACCAATAAACACCGTTCTAAGATAACAGCGCTCGACGAGCGACGTCCCGTATAATATGCCAAATTTAATGCAAGTAAGGACGTAGCGACGTACTGTACCATCCAAGTCACCAGCGGCATCGGTGCTTTACGCGATAAATTCGAACGAGTGAAACATCTTATATTTTTATTCTGTAATCTTTGACCTGATGTAATCCAGGCGCTTTTTAGCTGTTTGATTTTTGTCAAGACTTCAAATTAGTTGAACCACGAAATATAATTTATTTTCTCGGTGAGAAAAGTGAGTTTTCGTAAAAACTAATAGTTTATTTATATTTTTAGAAATAACAAAAATAATTGTGGATCCTACCTTAATAAACAGGAAACCCAGTATAATAATTGGAAGACCTCAAGACTGTATAGCAGTAGATCAGGATCTTGAAAATACTAACTTGTGTCAGGTAATCATTGTAAAACTATGTAGGAAAGTTATAACTAACAAATCCACGTTAAAAGAACCTATTATAGCTGAAAACAGTGAAGATTTGTTACGACTTCTATTCTGTTTTATTTTTTTAGATATTCTGCTGCGCAAATCCACCTCAAAGGCACTCACAAGAACTCTCAACATCACACTATTCTGAAAAGAGACTTGGTAATCCAAATAGAAATAAAACTGGTCCATTAATTAATCTGAATGAAAAGAATAAAATTTCCAAACCTTTCCATTCAAATGATATTGATAATAAACAAATTAGACAGAAAAGGGATACGTATAGTGAAGATACGAATCTTTTTGATGTCACTGGTAAGTTATATCAATGCCCAAAACTTCATCTATCCAACAACTGCTGATTATCCTCAGCATAACCGGCGTTAACAGTTGCGTGTCTTTTTCTACAAGGATTTTTGTCAAAAATTACTATGCTTGGCCTAGAAACGGAGTCAAAAGTATCCATAATATTAGCAAGATAAATAGCATTAATTAATAATTGTTTTAGATGATCAAATGTTTACCGTCATTTTGCATGGAAAGAATTTCAACACTACTTTGTCGGCTAAATACAAAGAAGAAACGAATTCACCATTTAATATATCTTATTCAGTACCAATATCAAAATACATGCCAGATGAATTTATTAATCTCATTTTCAAGTAAGTATAGAAAACTGAACTATTTCAAAATATTTAAAATATTACTAAATACTATTCTTTCATAATTTGAAAATTTTTAATGTGATTTATTTTCTGTAGGTCCAGTCAATCTAATAGAAAGGAAATTGAGCATTGCTACAATGATTTGAAGCAGCATGAATGTCCTTTTGTTAGTTCTGCTGCTTACTATGACGACAAAATGAAAATAAGACATAAAGTCAATGAGAACAGTAGTTCGAGTCAACTTATTGGCTATCAAAGTATCATCTTTGAAGTTGATATGATTGATTATCAATCTAAAGTGATGACTTATAGGGCATCACTCAAATCTAACCTGGTAAGTTCAACTAAAATTTGCAATATACAAAAAAATGTCCAGCATAAAGGCAGATGTCAACTATAGCTCGTACAATATAAAAACAGTTTTCCATGAAAATGGACTATGTCGCCAAGCACTTGAAATATTATGAGTATCTAATAAAATTCAAATAAAGTTTATCAAATATTATTCTTTTCATTTGGCTATAGGTTAGTTCTAGCATTGTCTAACAATGGTTTTAGTTATTGTTTGCAAGCAAACTTCAACTTATTTCAGTTACTTTTATTTCTATGTAGTGAAATACACACAACGTCAAAAGTCTTGGAACCCCTGTATATCAAATGATTTAATTAAACCCAGTTATTTTTCTTACTGTGGTAAAAAATTAGATGTATTTAAGAAACAAAAAAGGCAATAAAAAGATGTCGATAACTAATCCTTACTTTATTATCAATGTTTTTAGAAATATTGGCAGTGATAGCATATTCAGCCAAGTGACTAGTGTATTATTTCTTTTCATTTTTGTGGATTATAATGCCAGGACGTGAAATTTCTCAGTTTATTCGAGCAAGAATTACTGCTTTACATGATGCACGACACTCTAATCATGAAATATCGGAAATCTTGGGCATTCCTAGATCATCTGTTGTGCGAATAGTACACAGATATCAAGAATTTGATACAGTGGAAAACAGACCACGTAGTGGACGTCCTCGAGTGTCTAGCAAAAGGGAGGATCGTTATTTGGTGCAATATGCCCGCAGACACCGCTCATCTTCAGCTCTTCGGAGTCATTTTCAGGGTACCTTTCGCCGTGTTATATCGACAACTACAATTCGAAGACGACTCCATAATGCAAATTTACGTGCTAGAAGACCATTAAGGGTCCCCACTCTACTTCCACGACATCGTGCAGCACGTCTTCAGTGGGCGCGAGAGCACAGGGGTTGGCTTTTGCAACAGTGGAGGTGGGTGTTATTTACAGACGAAACCAGAATTGGACTGGTGAGTGATGACAATCGGCAAAGAGTATGGAGAGAACCAGGTCGTCAACAGCGACTTAATTTCGTCCGCGAAGTTGCTCCCTACCAAGGGGGTACCGTAATGTTTTGGGGGGGAATAATGTTTAACCGCCGTACCGCATTAATTCGAATTCCACAGAATATGACCAGCCAAATTTACGTCGATCAAGTTATTACACCCATTATCTATCCCATACGAAACGAATTAGGTGAAAATTTTGTGTTTATGGACGACAACGCCCGACCACATCGCGCAAGAAGAGTTCAGGATTCACTTGAAGCAGGACATATCAATAGATTGAATTGGCCAGCCAACTCGCCTGATATGAACCCTATTGAGAACATGTAGGATTACATTGCTAGAGCCATTCACAATCGAATCAACCCACCCCAGACTGCAGATGAGTTAGTCATAGCGGCGGTAGAGGAATGGAACAATATTCCACAAGACACTATCAACCGCTTGATTATTTAAATGCACAGACGTGTCAATATGTTATTCCAACGTCGAGGAGGACATACCGACTATTAGTCAGTATACAACATGTTTCATTACTTTTTTTGATTCAATACATTTTGTCAACAAATTCACACATTAGTTTGTTTTTAATTTTCTAAGTATCCCAGTTTGTGGAAAATACTCCTTTCACAAAAAATAAATTCAGAAAACAATATACTATTTTAAATATATTTTGTTTTTCTATCAAAATATTTCTTAAACAAAACTATGTGTGGGTCCAAGACTTTTGACGTTGTGTGTATTATTCACAGCTATTACATCCAACTTAGAGCAGCTGCTACACTCTAGAAAGATATGTATGTACAGGTTACATTACAAATTAGTGGCGCCTTTGAAATAAAATCTTTATCCAATTTCCATCAGATAACAAAGCCATGAGAACTGGCTTTGTTTAAAGTCAGTTTGGCAAGAATATACCCTATCAACTTTTTTGTTTAACATATAACGCTGTGAATCAAGTTTCGTTGCAATGCGAGAGCTGGAATCTTCTGTATCTGTAAAGCAGGGAGGATGAGTGTAGCCTCACAGCACTTAGACTACATGTGACCCATTGTACATCCTCCCGAGGAGTTGTCCTCCTAGGTCATTGTCCATCCTGTCCTTCCCAGGAAGGTGGACAGGTCACTAGGAGACATCTCCTTTATATCGGCAGGTGTAGGCCAAGACTCATGCCTGACAGTTTCATCTTCCTGTTCATACATCCTGCATAGAGGTGTGTCCACTAGCCCCATAGTATGGAGGTGTTTTCTTAGTTGACAGTGGCCAGTCAGAAATCCTATTGTTGAAGGTTTTCTTAAGGGATTGAGCATGTGTGTAACGTTTGACTAGTTCCGCAATTGTCGGAGTCGTCAGGCCGTAAGTGTCACTGGGTCCTAAAATTTTTAGTCCAGCCGCTTCCCTGGCTAAAGGATCGGCAATGGAGCTGGAGCTAGATCTGGAATCTTTCCAAACAATAAAAAAACAGAATACTGGCGGCAGAAATGAAATTTAAAAGGAAAATTCAGGGAGTAACTAAAATGGAGAAAATAATAAACGAAGATATAAGAAAGAGCTTGAAGTAGAGCCTGTATTGAATAGTATAGAACGACAAAAACTTAAAGGACTCAGACATCTAATAATGACGAAGGATGAGAAAAAAAACAAGAAAATATTGGAGGCGAAATCAGCACCAAAGAAAGCAAGAAGAGGGCAAAAAAGGAGCTGGAATGATGTGGTAGTGGAGTGCCTGAATAAGAGAAACTAAAACTGGAAAGTAGCTACAGAGATAGCACGAAATGAAAATAATTGGACAGAATTTGTTTATAATTGATAGAATTTATACCTCATATCTTCGGGTAGAAAATTTCACCCCCTCGCCCTCGAGTTCAATTTAAATATTCATAGTAGTAGTTAGATTTTGAAGAAAATGAATTATGTGAATTATTTATGTTGTTTTAATTTTTTTTTATTGTGACAATGTTTTTTGTTACAGAACACTTGCAAACTCTCATCATCTAAATTGGGATTAGATTATTTAGAATATAATTTTCATTTTTATAGACACTGTGATGAATAAGATCTTTATATTTATTCTTATTAATTTAAGCAATATTTTTTAACATTAGTCGAACAAAAATAAAAACTCATGACAAGTTTTGTGTATATTTTGATTTGTATAGAATTATTTTAAGGGTGTACTGTATAGCATGGTTTATTATTATTTCACATAATATGATAGTATAATATTATTTTTGTGGTTTTCATTTATTTTAAGACTTATTCTAATCAACAGCTTGAATTTTGAATTTTTTTATTATGTCAAGGATGTAAAACGGTTAGCAGAGCAGTCAACAATTTTTATAACAAATTTTTCACAGAAATATAGTATAGAGAGTAAATAACAAAAATCACACATACATACAAATAACAAAGTTAAAGGGCATAAAATTCAGTATCCGTTGACGATTCCTTATAAACAATGTGTTCTCAATCATTTATTTAGAACACTAACAATTGTGAGGAAGTGAATTGGAAATCTTTTTCTTTAAGAAATTTTGTCTGGAATGTCACTTTCCTAGCGATTTGATGAAAAAGTATTTATCTGTAGTTTACTTCATTAATATTCGCTACTTGGAGTTCTAATTTTTTGTTATTAAACGTTTTTCTTGGGCTGTGTCTTACTAAAATCCAAAAATTGCACTGCTTTAACTGGTTTACATCAATTTTATGTACCTACTAAAACTTGTAATATATATATTCTCATAAATATATATGTCCCACCATTTTATTGCTGAATATTTCTATACTTTCAAAGTTACTTTTATTTCCTGAAATGAAGAACAAAACAAACCTGAATATTTTAAATATAAATTTCATTAATCTTATTTTTGTTGTAAAATTTCGTAATTATTATTAGAATAAAAATAGTGTAATTATTAGAATATTTGTAAATATTCCTCATTGAATATGTCATTTGGAAAATTTCGACACCTGGTTTGAAAAATTAAAAATATTCTAATATCTTAAATTATCTAATACTACTTTGACATTACATTATTTTTGTAGCAACATTATTGCAGGCGATATAATTTTTTTTCTATAGATAACATGCAGCCTACTAAAGTTGAATAACATGGAAATTATTTGATTATATTGTTAGAAACTTCACACAAATCTCACATATTTGAAATAATGTTCAATTTAACTTTAGAACTTGGTGTCCTACATATTGAAATGAAATATTCACATTATATTGACATACATTTGATATTTTTTGTTTTAGAAATAATGAAATATACAAATATTTATCAAATTGAACATGACACGATACTGTTAAACTAACTTTTTTTCTTATTCCAATTCATTAAATAGTTTTATAATCAAACATTTTTATGGAAAGTACAAAAATGTTTCAATCTGTATAATCAATGATTATATAATATTTTCAGTCGAATATCCCCTCAATCATAGAACTTTTACTTCATATGCTTTTGGTTAACATAAAAATGTAGACTTTTTCATTGGTTAACACTTTGCTATGTTATTTCATCATGATATTGAGGTTGATAAAAAACAATTTATACTTTTAGTTGTTAAGTTTTCTGATAAGAGATACATTTTTATGAATAATAACACTATTAGATAGTATATAGTGACGCATGCATGTACAAGTTCCTGTTTAAATTTGATTTCCTATTTAATACCATGGTGTTCGTAAAAATATATCTCTACTATTTGTAAAAATGCTCTAATATTGGTATTAAGAATTTTAAATTGCTCAAAAAGCTCAAAATCTCAACTATATTTCTTCTTTATACTTCAATATTGTGGTCATTCGTTTAGAATTAATTTTTTACATTCAATGTAAAAATGTTATTGTCCAATTCGTTAACTAATTTATATGAGTTTACCAAAGAGTGCAAACTGATATATCTGGAATCAAAATTATCTTCATTTTTTGGGTCGCAGGTATTTTAAATGTGAAATAATTGTGGAATTGTCAATTATCAAGCGGAATTTACAACTACATTTCCAGGTTTTTTATTTAATAAAAGGATAATGGACATTAACATTTTTACTCCTTCAGGTACTTAAGAAATGTATCCGTCCAAGTTGTGTCTATTTTTTAGTTCTATTGATATTAAGGAGCATATAGGTTCCATGATTTTAGTTATAATTTGAATAAAGTAGAATAACATTATTACACATTCCATTTCTATAAACTGACATTATTTTTAGTATCTTTAAATTTTATGAATTTTGTTATTTCATACTCATTTTATTATTATTATTTTTTTTGAATTATGATTATATTTAGCAGAGTATGTAATGTAATATATTCAGTTATTTATATGTATATGTATACATCATATTTTTTTGTTTTGTGATTCTGTACAATAAATTGTTTTCCTTTTATTCTAGACTTTTAATACCAAATAAAATTTGTTGTAGCTCAATCAAACAAGATTGTTTAATTTTGCCTTTCGTTACTTTTTGTCCAAACACTTGAAAAGACATAAAAAAAGTCGCGTGAGGAAATATATCACTAACTATTTTCATCACAAATAACTCGAGTCCGGTTCTGACAAAATATTATTGAGCATGAGTGAGTCTACGTCTATTTTTTAATGATGTTTTCCTTTGGTACTGAAATAAATGTTTATTTCTATGGTTCGCTGTGATGTCAAAAATTTGACATCATCGAATAAAGTACTGGCCAAAGGCTGTTACGAGCGGAGGCCAAAAATCAAACGACGAAGAAGAAGAAGTAGTAGTGGCTTTGGATTTTTCTAATTTGATGACTAGTCTCTCTAAGTATTTTATCTGTGGTCTCATTTCCTCCCCTTTTGCAGCTGGGTATTAAAAAAAGAAGATTTGTAACTTGTCTGATTGTTTTGTTGTATAAAATATGTCGCGGAAAAAGGATATATCTGTAAGTACAAATAACTAAAATGCCTTGGATAATAATTTTGAGGCTAATTATTTTAGAGAGAAGAAATCGCCAAACAGTTTCTGTTACCAGAAAGACAATCTAAAATTGATACACTTCTTAAACAAGATGGTCAAGCTTATTGTATTTGTAGATCGTCTGACTCGTCTAGGTTTATGATCGCTTGCGATGCTTGTGAAGAATGGTAATCAACGAATTGCGTGCATCATATGTCTGCTAATCTAAAATTGTTTTAGGTACCACGGTGACTGCATTAAAATTTCTGAGAAGGAAGCAAAATTGATAAAACAGTATTTTTGTATTCGCTGTAAAGATGAAGACCCAACTTTAGTTACAAGATGGAAAACAAAAAGAGAACAGGAAGATTCTTTACCACATCAAGAAGAACGTAAATCCAGAAAACGAAAAGAGCGCGGGGAAAGTAAAACTGACAAAAAGGTTAAGAAATGTGGGGAATGCATGGGATGTTACAGAACTGAAGATTGTGGAAGATGTGATGTATGTACAAGAAAAAATAGACATAGCTCCTCCAAAAACAGAGAAAGATGTAAACAGAGGATTTGTGTGAATGCTCTTGGAGGGTAATTATTAAAAATAAATTTTATTCAGCATTTGTGAAGAATGAGTACTTTTCTATTTTTGAAAAGTACAATAGCAATTAGAATCTTACCTGAATACTGAATGTGCATATGTGACACATATTTTGAAAATAAAAAAGAACTTGTTTCTTCCAATGATCTAAAATTCATAAAACAATGCTAATTGTAAATAAAAATATATAAGTTTCACAATGAATTCTTAGAGCAAGAAGAAAAAGAAGAGACTCAAGTGCAGAAAGAGAACAATCTCACAATGAGCACTTGAAAACTGATTACCCAAGACAATGCTATGGTCCTAAATGCATTAACAGTGCAAGATATGGTTCTAAATACTGTTCCGATCAATGTGGAATGGCATTAGCCAAAACTAGGATATTACAAGTTCTTCCTCAACGTTTACAAGAATGGGCATTGAGTCCTCCTGTGGCAGAAGAACTAAATATTAAAGGTATGATTAGGATATATTTTGTAAATTTCAAATAAAACTTCAGAGTGTATGAATAAGAAATTTTGTTACAAAATAATTTCTAGGGAATATGTTTCATTATACTTATTGGGGCTTGGGACTTTAGTGGTACATTTATGTATTTTGTTTTAGCTCTTGACCAAGTACGTAAACAACAAGTGGAGGTACAACAAACTCTTCAAGAATTGGACAAGCGCCATAAGGAACTTGATATTGTAATTGAAAGAGCTAAAAATGCAAATATTGATCCAAACCAAGAAAATGATAATGAAGATGATGCTGAAATATCCACATACTGTGTTACTTGCGGACATGAAATTCACTCCCGCACTGCAATTAAACACATGGAAAAATGTTTCAATAAATATGAATCCCAAGCTTCTTTTGGATCTATATTTAAAACGAGAATTGAAGGTAAAGTAAATTTTGACCAGAACTAGCCAAGTTCAAAATTCTTAATCAATTTTGGAATAAGTATACTGTGAGTTTTTTCTTTCTGTTACAAAGTTATTTTCTCTTTTCAGGAAATAATATGTTTTGTGATTTTTATAATCTTGCTAACAGAACTTATTGTAAAAGGCTGAGAGTATTATGTCCAGAACATTGCAAAGATCCAAAAATAGGAGATCAAGAAGTATGTGGCTGTCCGTTAGTTAAAAATGTTTTTTCACCAACGGGAGAATTTTGCAGAGCACCTAAGAAATCTTGTACTAAACATTTTGTTTGGGAAAAACTTCGAAGAGCAGAGGTATATATGATTTAACTCAATTTAATATATGACTTCACGACAGCTGTTGCTGCAAGGAATGGAGTAAATGACAACTTGCCACAGATTTGGAATAATATTGCTTTAATTTTAGATCGATCTGGAAAGAGTGCGTCATTGGCTTAAATTGGATGAATTGTTGGAAAAAGAACGCCAGATAAGAACCAGCATGGTGAGTCGTGCTGGAGTTTTAGCGTTGATGTTGCACAGTACATACAATCATGAATTAATGGAAAGAATTACTGCAGCACAAGATCCACAAATTAATCAGAGAGACAATCATGGCAAATCGAGGTACTAGTTTTTTGAAAGAGTTTTTATAATTTGAAGGATAATTTAAGAAGAATTTGTGAAACATGATTATTAATTATATAACAAATTGAAATTCAAGACTTTTATTAGATACGTTAAATCCCTGTTTTTGACATTGTTATTGCCAATAACATGTAAATTTGGAATAATTTGATGGAATTTAGAAATTTGTTGCCAGGCAATAGATATGAGAGTCCAATATTGCCAAATGGCGATATTTGATACCAAGTTTGGTAAATGGCGATATTTGATACCAATGTTTGGAGGTTAGGATGAAATTAAGATTTTATATTTTTATTTCAACAAATTTCTCATTATAAGCAGAATAAGTTATTTAAATTGGGATGCATTGATGTTTTGAACATCAAAAATTATAATAAATGTTGTGTCCTTGGGTGAAGGATTGTTCAACATTGTATTGTTCTGAAGTGTCGAAAGTTGATGATGTTCAATTGCAGGTAAGGTTTCAATGAATTTTTAAACATTTTCAAGAACTACTTTGAAATAAATTATGGAATAAAATAAAATACAATAAAAAAGTGAAACTAATTTTATTTTATCTTAATAAAAGTTATTTGCTTCCTCGCTACCAATCTTGTCATGTTTTCAATAATGGATACAGATCTATCTAGACAAACCAGTGCTGCCAAATTTAACATAATTTTATCCCAAACTAAAGTTGAAATTTCACTTGTACCATAATCGATAATTGTAACATAATTTTATTGAGGCTTGAAGTAATATTAACTTTTTAAATAAAACGCCAATCTATATTTTTTAAGTAAAATAACAAGGGACATAAATATAATCAAAACGATGTAACGGCGAATTCTATAACTTTGAAGTTACTTGTCAGATATAAAGGCAATGTCTTCAAATAATATTTATCAAAAAGACGATGAAGACGATGTCGAAGTTTGCTTTAAATGGTTTTTTTTTATTTTCATGATTTTTTTACTGTGACTACGTTGAGTTAATGTTTAGAAGAGTAGAATGTATGTTTTGGTTTCTTTTTTTATGTATTTTATTACATAATTTATGTTTTTAAGTTTTTATATTTTACCAAAAACATTTTATTATCAGTAGTAATACCCCTAGGGTCTTGATAATACCGAGATAATTTTGTCATAGAGAATGCTGAAAGCGTGTTGCTATTATCTTTGAGCAACACGCTTGAAGGATTCTCTACGACAAAATTTTGAGTATTTATCAAGACCCGAGGAGTATTCGATAAGATAATTTTTTACTTTGTATATATCAAAAAATTGATTGTCAATCTGATGTTTACTAATTTTCAATACAAACTTTATTAGTTTTAATCAAATATAATTCATTTTTATTTAAAACTACAGTTGTGAAAAGTACAATTGGTAAATTAATTGAATCGTTAGATGCAATACCAAATCTTCGCGACATTTTTAATCCAGTTGTCAGTTTGACGTTTAATTAATTTTTAATAAAAAATAAACACCAAACTGAATACACCACATGTAGGGTATTTTCGCTGTAATACAGCGGTGATTGGATGAAATTTGACACATGACTTGAAATTAAGTAATTTGATTGGTTACTATATTCAGTAAAAAATTATCAATAAAATACATTTTAAAAAATCCGTGCTAAATATATTATGGCCTTATTTTAAATTATTCTGTGTGTAACATAATTTTCTGAAAAATGCGATAATTTTGTCTGCTCGATAATTTCTTACCTCACGTCTGGCAGCACTGAGAGGAACCAATATATCAAAAAATAGAAGCTAACTGTAATTTTAAAAGGCCTAAGATTACTACAACGGTATATTTCTTCTGTTTTCTTATGGACTCGTCCAAATAACAAGGACGATTTATTTTTTCTATTTCATGATATTTGTCAACAGTAAATTGTTTTCAAAATAATTAATTTGCTCCATAATTTAACAGCGCTTTTGAAAGAAATCCACCTCAGCATTTTTATAATGGACGATAACAATCTTCGCTCTCCATCTAAGATTGTTTTGATGTAGAAAGAGACAAATAAATCAACAAAAATGAAATTTTCTTTCAAAATTTATTACATCAAAAATTATAAATATAAACGTTAGGTCTTCGTGATAATAAGTAAAATTCAATTGCAGCATTATGTACTGTAAGTAAATTGTTTATAATTTAATGTTAATACATAAGCAAAGAATTAATAAAAATGCAAAATCTGTAATATTTCCAATTTTATCCTTTCAAGCTACTCATTCCAGCCCTCATAATCTCGTCAACAAGAAGTAGGTTGCTTGCAATGATAGAACAAGAGTTGATTATTTGCTTTTTGACTACATAGTTGTCATAGATTCCGCTATCTTTAGGATTTATCGGTTCACCAGAAGTTAAATCCAGTCCAATCGGTTCTGGATTTAAACGAGCTTCTTCTTGAAGTTTTACAATTGTGTCCTAAAAAATTTAAAGCCAAATTCAAGCCAGGTCAGCTTAGTATTCCATAAAATGTATTACCTGGGCATCAAATCCAGAATTAACAGCTAAAGTTTTAGGAATAACTAACAAAGCTTCTGCATAAGCAGCAACTCCTAAACGTGATTTACCCTTGATAGTGTCTTTAAATATTAAAAGTTCTTTGTTTGCTGTAACTTCAAATGCACCAGCTCCTACAAAAAGGCAAAACATGAATAATTTTAGTAGGTATAAATAATAATATTAATAAAAAAACTGTGTCAGTGCATTGAAACTTACCTGGAATTAGAGCTTTATCTTCAATAGCGTTATTTATAGCTCTTAAACCATCTCTCACTGCATCTTTAATTTGTGTTAAAGTATGTTTATTGGGACCTTTCATCAGAATAGTAACCGACTGAGGCACTTTACATTCTTCAACAAAAGTGTATTTGTTCTCACCCAATACATGCTCATAAACATGTCCTGCTCGTCCAAGTTGAGATTCCTGTATATCATCAAAGCTGTTTAAAGCAATTCCACCACAAGCCAAAGCTAAACGTTCCATGTTACGCCTTTTGGCTCTTCTTAAAGCCATGATACCTTCTTTAGCAAGCATATCCAAGCTCATTGGATCAATACCTATAAAATTATACATTGAAATGCTAAATAATTATAGAAAAAATTGTAATTTGTTCTAAAATATGAAATATTGTTTAAAATTGAATTTACCTTTTTGATTAATAACAACAAATGTTTTGTTCGTTCCATCACAAAGAGATTTTTTTAATTCAATAACCTTTTTAACTCTGTGTTCAATAAATTCACGTTCAGCAGAAACTAACTTTTCTCTTTCTTCTGCAGTTTTATAGAAGAAGCCTGAATTAACTTCACTCTTTTCATATTCCATACTGACATTACATGTTAATATATAACAATTCTTAAGACTTTTTGGCATGTCTGGATGGCGGCTTCCATGATCTAATACCAAACCTAACAAAAAAATTTACCATTACCTTATAAGAACTATAATATTGAATAATTTACCTTTAACCAATTGGGTATCTGTTTCTGTCTTATGCTGCATCTCCATTAATTCAACCATATGAAGATCTACTGGTTTTTCACTTTGTTTGATTGATAGAATAGCTTCTACGCAAACATCAGTCAACACATCAGCAAGATTTTGATGCAACTAAAATAAATAATGACAAACTTAAAATAAAGATGAAATTTAATGCTAATCAATTGACTAATCTTTGTATTAAAAATTTACCTTTGTTCTCAGGCTTGTCTTGCAAACATCAGTTAAAGTTTCTTTGTTTATATCAATGGGAATTTTCATTTTATCCAGAATTTCCAATGCTTTTGCTCTTGCCTTATCGAAACCTTCAGTGAGTAATCTTGGATGTAATCCTTCAGCAATATAAATGTCAGCCTGTTTTAATAGTTCACCTATTACAAGAACAGTAGAAGTTGTACCATCTCCAGTCATATCATCTTGGGCAGTGGAAGCACGAGCAATAAGTGAAGCAGTAGGGTGTTGAATTTGCATTTCATGTAAAAGAACATTTCCATCTTTGGTAATTTTAATATCACCGGCTCCGGACACTAACCTATAATTAAAATTATCATTTATCCATTGACGATCACAGAAATAATTCGTTCTTAATATCACTTAGATGTATGAATAGAAAGTTTTCTGAAATTTACGACCTTTTTTATGTAATTACATGTTTTAAAATCATGTGTTACTCACATTTTCACAGTTCCTTTGGGTCCTAGATTACTTTTCATTACATCTTGAATACCTTTTGCTGCTGATATATTAATTGCTAGCGCTTGAGCAGCCCTAGCTACTTCGGCTTTGGGATTTAATAAACTTATAGCCATTTTAATTATTACTTCAGAATCTATAAAACTCGTGCAGAATTCCTCAATCAAAAAATGGCAGCGCACAATAAGTAGATGAGAAGTCAATTGTCAATTGTCATTTTGATAGGACAAGAACATCAGAATGTGTGTCCATAGATATTTTACATTCTCGATAGACAGCTCGCTAGCCATCTATCGTGATGTGGATGTACTTATAGCTCCAACCATTAATACCAGCATAGAGAAATAAGGATACCAGTATTCTGTGGAATGACAGATTAAGGTTTGTTCCCGTAGCAAGTTCCTAACTGTTATGGACATATTGAGTCTGCGCAGTATCAAAAAAGCGTTCCAGCAGAGCCTGAATTCTGATAGTGCGCAGACTCAATATGTTCATAACAGTTAGGAACTTGCTACGGGAACAAACCTTATATGTCATACGCATAGGCATAATATAAAAAAAATTGTATTATGATAGATTTTTCTTGTCTATCATTGTACTAACATCAAAATAATACACGTCTGGATTAAAAATTGAAATTTTAAAATAGATACCATTGGTTGTACAAAATAAATGTGACTGATAGTAGATGATCTGTAGTTCAGTTTTTACAATCAATCTCTACAAAAAAGAAGAATTTATGGATAAGCGGAAAAGCGCCCTCTTTTATTTAATAACTTTGGCGGTTTTCCGTTACACTTCATGTTGACTTTTACAAAAGTTCGTTAAGTGCAACTTAACAGATTGTTTTATTACTGTGATTTTATTTTTGTGAGTACTTTTCACATACTAGTGTAGTCATTCATTTAATTTAATTCAAAACCTGTTCCGAAATACCCAATATCTTAGTTTATAGTATTTTAAAACTTGTCTCAAGTTTTCAGCTATTGTGAAGTAAAATGACGACAACTAGAAATAACACGAACGTGGCTGACTTTCTAAAAATTGAAAAAATAGGAGAAGGAACTTATGGAGTCGTATATAAAGGAAAAAATAAAAAAACTGGAGAGCTGGTCGCCATGAAAAAAATCAGGTAAAATGCCGTTAACGTGTAATGATGTAATGTTATTGAATTGCAAATGTACTCTTTCTTAGGTTGGAATCAGAAGATGAAGGAGTACCATCAACTGCTATCAGAGAGATCTCACTTCTTAAAGAACTAAGACATCCCAATATAGTTTCACTTGCAGATGTTATGATGGAAGAGCAAAGGTAATGAGATTGTTTCAATTATTTTTGTGATATCTTCAAATGCATGTAGGTATAGCATTTCCCACAAGACTTCATTGAGTGCCATCTCCCATTTCTCTTCAAATATTTCTTAATCATTGATATATATTTTAACTAAATTTCAATTGAGTTGTTAAACGACTTCTGGAGAAAGCAGAATGCTGTCTAGTTAGTAAATGAATAAAAGGGATAAATTTGGGATGAACATTGCAGAAATATAATAACAATTGTATCAGAGAGTAACTAGTTTGACAATGACAGTATTGGTACATATGGGCTTACCAAATATGCCATTTTTTAAACCTAAGCTATTGCTGGATTGAGAAAACATTAAAATCAATTATGTGTTACTGATTATGTAATTAATTGGCTACTGTTTAAATAATACAAGTGCAATATTTTGCATGCATTTTAAGTTGTTGAGATGATTTTTTCAAATACATATCTGTTTTTTGAGATTTTTGTTATTTTCTGGGGATGATTTATTACTTATTGTGGAAGTGTTTTATTGTTGTGATAAGCTGTTGGTGATATTTTGTATTTTATAAAATTCCTCGTAAAATTCATTTAAAGGACTGTATATGTATAGGACTTCGTGCAATCCACTAATTTTGCTTAATAATAGGTCATTTCTACCTATGGTCTGACAGAAATCCTGAGTGTTATCCCACTAGTTTTATTTCTATACCACAATATAACTAGTATTTTGAGTTCTCAATGCCTCATATATTGCATTACTGTTTTTAGATTGTATCTAATATTTGAGTTCTTGGCTATGGATCTGAAGAAATATTTAGATAAAATCGAATCTGGTAAGTACATGGATCCCAAGCTTGTGAAAAGTTATCTTTATCAGATGAACGAAGCCATATTGTTTTGCCACCAAAGGCGTGTACTCCACAGAGATTTGAAACCACAGAATTTATTGATTACTAAAGATGGACTTATAAAGGTAAGCCAATCAATTTCACTGTAAAGAATTATTATTAGTTTCATTTTAAAAATATATTTTTTTATTATGTAACTATGGTATTTATTGTATTGCAAAAAGTTTAATATTTCAAAAGTATCTATAGAAAAACTTTGTATCGAAGGCATCAATGAAGAGACATATTAGTTGAAAAAAACTTGCGTGTTACTGATTAGGATTTACCTACTTCTTTCAAATGGTCTAAAAATAAGTAGGTATGTTGTAGACATTGAAGACAAAAATTGGATGATTATTGTAGTAAATACAGTTCGTATGTATAAAAACTTATTTCTAGTGACACTAACAGAATTTTAAAAGCCTTTTAAAATTAACAAAGCATAACTGGAAGATGAAATACTATGAATATGTCAATTATAATGTATTTTAATGATACTAATTTATTAAACCATAACAAATATATGTTTATACATAAAAAGCAATAAACGAAACCTAATAAGTGAAGTTATTGTAATAAATATTATACCTTATGACAGTATTTTTTAATTTCTATTAACTTGAATTTTATTTTTAGGTTGCAGATTTTGGACTTGGGCGTGCATTTGGAGTTCCAGTTAGAGTATATACTCATGAAGTGGTAACATTATGGTACAGAGCACCTGAAGTACTCTTAGGTTCGGCTAGATACTCTTGTCCCATTGACATATGGTCTTTGGGTTGTATATTTGCAGAAATGGCTACAAAAAGGCCATTGTTCCAAGGTGATTCAGAAATAGATCAGCTATTCAGAATATTCAGGTTAGTGAAATGAAAATGTGTGTTTGCGTATATAAATAATATCATCAACTTGCGAGATATCTGATATCCATTGTTATATAATCTAGGATTTTGAAAACACCAACTGATGATCTATGGCCTGATGTGTCATCTTTTCCCAACTACAAAGCCACGTTTCCAAATTGGACACACTTTAATCTTGCTAGTCAAGTTAAGAACCTAGAAGATGATGGTATAGATTTGTTGCAGGAAATGTTGGTTTATGATCCATCAAAGAGGATATCGGCGAAAAGAATTGCTACTCACTCATATTTACAAGATGTTGACTTATCAGTGAAACCGGTATTCACTGAAATAGATAAAAATTGATCTTTTGATAATACTAATTTATTATAGAGGATGCTGACTTCCATTTTGTTTGCCAAAGAGTATGCGAAGTGAGTGATTTAAAAGTAAAAAAAAAGGTTTTATATTTTCATTCAAGAACTGCAAGGTTCCTATTATGTAAATCGGTTTAAAATTCTCGGAACTATATTTTTGTAGATCTTTATTAGTGGCATTATTTTGAAAACTTATACAAGGAAAAATTTTGAATAACAATTACATTTTCTGTGCGCAAAATATATTTTTAATTCAGTACTGGCTCT
Source organism: Galerucella tenella (assembly GCA_910591685.1). Taxonomy (NCBI): domain Eukaryota; kingdom Metazoa; phylum Arthropoda; class Insecta; order Coleoptera; family Chrysomelidae; genus Galerucella; species Galerucella tenella. The sequence continues at coordinate 9,790 of CAJUYH010002016.1, read as the reverse complement.
AGAAATAATTTGCCATATTTCAAGTATACATTCAGTATTTACAAATTATAAACAATATGTTACACTAATTGTCCTATCAAATGCGATATTTTATATTTTCAGACAATTATTATTATTATTTGAATTATTTATTCATTGATTTAGATCATATCTGGCAAATATTTTTATCAGTACCTTGCCTGGAACTGCTTGAACGTTTTCTAGATCTGTCATTGTGAATAGAAACATTTTTTGAGCATCAACCGTTTTGAAATAACTACAATAATTTTACTTTGCTCCCATTAATTTATTCGGGAAAACTTTATAAAAGTTCATTGGTATATTTAATTTATTATACATTATAAAAATACAAGGAATTAAAAATGGACCTCCAGTTTTTTTCACAAAATTGTGTGGTTGAAAGTTAATTTATTCCATGCTTTATGTGGGAGTTTTTTTTTTAATTTTGTCGCATTGTGATATTTTCCATTTTACTAAATAATGTTTTGTTCAATATCGAATTTTAGTTTCTTTAATTGTGTACATTGATAAAAATATCCTTTGTTCAATAAAATGGAGGCTAGTATCAACAGCGTTGGGTCAATAAGTTTATTTATTATGTTTTTTTAATAATTATTATTTGATTATTTCATAAGAATATTTCAGGTATCCATCCAAATTAGTATCGTTTATCAAAATAATTTAAATTCAATTATCATTTCATGGGAGAACACATAATTTTTATACTTAATTTAAATGTTTATTGAATTCAAATAGTTCTAGTATATTAGTAGTTTTTCTTGCCTATAAATGCATATTTATTTTCAATATATAACTCTAACCATATTTTGGATTTATCTTGAAATTTAAATAAAACTTTTAATATACTTGTAAATTAAATTTTGTCACATTTGAATAGTTTTATCTCAATTGTAGATAGTTTCTTAACCCTTTCACCAGTGAAGGATTTACACATTTTCAAGGTATAGACTGAATAATTTTTGCCGCCCTTGCCTCAACAAATGTCATATCATGCATTATTTCTACAATGCAACAATTCCGTTGTAATTGCACGTAAATCATGTATGGGCGGGGTAATGGGGTATTCAGTAACTTATTCATTATATTCGAATAAAAATCGAAAAATTATATACAAACCGTCCAGTTCGTAGCCTCCAACCAGTGGTAAGACTGGCATGTATGGGTTGTTAGTGGGAATAAGAGGGGCATATTTTTACAATTTCGTTCTATTCACTCATAAAAAGTGTGGGCAAAGGGCGCAGAGGCGAGAGGCCGATTACTGGTTGAGGGTCGGCGAACTAGCTGTTTTACTCTAGAATATGGAAGTTTGCTACTCTCGGAATGTGCAATGACAAGTGAGAGAGAAAAGTCATCGACAAAAGTTGTTGCATACTTCTATCTGTAAGACATCAGAAAACCGTCTTAGAAAAATCTTTTTGATTTCTATGAGGTAAAAAAAAATTCGTTCCCCAAAATCTGCCACCCTGGGCTCGAGCCTACTCAGCATGCTGGTGAATCCGCCACTGCCTTTCACTGCGAGAACCGTGTTTGAACGCAAGCAAGTAGATTTCTACTTATCAACCTTTGCTCCCCAAGCTGCGAAAAACATTTAGAGCTGTTTGGGTACCGCACACGGTTATACACTACGTTGCGGTACGACAGTAGTAACGTGATTTTGATGTAAGTCGATTATTTTGTTAATTTCAGTCCTTCGGTTTGTGAAAATTCTTATTCATGCTGTGCATGAAAGAATTGCATAAATTGCCAAATAATCATAATCATTCGTAAAAACCAAGTTGTAATTTGGAAAGAACGTAACAAAAGTTATATTCTTTCCGTTTTACGTTTTACTTGCAGAACGTAAACTACTACGTAACGTTACAGAAATTTGGAGTGCAGTGTACGCATTATTGTTTATTGCGATTTTTTCATCATAACTAGAAATTGTACAATGTTCAATCGAGCTATATTAGCTTATTATATAATCAAATGTGACAATATCAACAAAACAAGTTTAGATCTTTTCTTGTCAGACCTAGAATATTTTCAAACACTCTCAAAATCTCGTATAGTTGAATTAATTACTATCTCCAATCTATTTAGAAACTGAAAAATATTTCTTCTCAATAACCTGTATAGAATTACTTACTAAAATCATTGAAATGTATGGTGATGAATCTGTTTTTTTTTTAACTCCATATAATGTATTTTGAATGGATTTTTACAATTGTAACTTGATATAATAGCTATACAATAATTAATGTTTTATTTTTATTTTGAAAGCAGTTTTGCTAACGTATGGATATACGGATTGCGAAAAAGTGTAATAGGTCATACAATTTAAACAAGTACAACAAGGATAATATGAACAACACTTGAAGAGAGAGACAAGAATTGTCATACATGTGAAACTCAAAACAGGGGGACGTGTAATTTTTGCCCTTCATACGACCTATTGAACTATTTCGAAAGATGTATGCAGTTTTACACATAAAATATTTGGAAAATTAACAACATAGAAGAGATTCCTTGTTCAAATTTTTTTATTTATTCAGGTCTTTTGTTTTACGAATGTTTAAAGAAACAGCCCGCTTAAATTTGCAAAAAACGTTCTAAGCATTATTAATTTTGAACTGTTCGAGTTTCTCTTCAATGATGGTGATTATTCTGGAATAATACGAATATGGCATGATACATTTACCAATTAAAAATATATTTTCTAGCGTCAATTCAATCGAAATTTATAGCAAATTAATATTTAGTTCATTATTGACACTCTTTTGGTGTTTCTTTATTAATGCCGCCAATTTTCTATATATTCATATGTATTCAAACAACTAAAAAGCGTAACTTTTTAATTTTGGTGGCTTCCAATATTTATATAGAACAAGCAATGATTGAATATATATTTGTTACATATTTGGATCATTCTATATATTAGTTGTTATTCGGCCATTACACTCTATGTACGGAGTACTGAATTTTTCCCATATGAAAATAAGTTTTATTATTATAGAAGTAATTTTTACTTTTGAAATTTTTATATTTTCTTAGACTAGATTTTGTGTTTAAGCAAAATATTTTACTGTAAAGGGTCAGATTGCGATTAAACTATATTTGTTTTTTATGTGTTTTTATTTTAAAATTATCTTTGAAATGAAATATGAAGATTTATGATCTGTTGACAAAATTACTGACCATGAAATTTTATACCAAAATCCTGAACTCTGTCAACCCCAAACCTGATTTCATAAATATATAGAGCTTAATTCATATCTACCATCTAAATATTATAATCTTACCTTGAAGGGACAAAGCTCCTGAAAAATTCCTGAAGACTTCACTTTAGGCTCAATTTGTAGGTCACGGAAGGTATCTTCAAACGAGAAAAAACTTATCGCCATTGAGTTTACGGAAGGGGAAGAAAATGGCCCCATTAACCCTGGAAAACGGGTTTCTCGCTAATATCTGGCTGAATATGTGAATTAGAGAATTTTTCTTCGGATAAAAAATGAAGATCGTCTTATTATCTACAGAAATAGTCCCTATCATTTTTCTCGAGAATTCATTAGTTATCGAGATAATGAGACCTAAAAGTTTCCTCATTTCAGCTGCTCTGTAGGAATTCTGCTGTCTATGCATCAACCTGTAAGCGGGCGAACGAATTATTGTTCCATAACTTGGCATTTTCCAATGATTCAAAATTCATCGCAATGGGAAGACCCGTAGATATCATTCCATGTGACTTGCAGCTCGTTCGTACTTGACAAAAATATTTTAAAAGGCAATCAAAGTTTTTTCCACAAGATTTTGAGACTATTTCATTAATTTGTTCATATTTTGTTGAAAAATAGTCTTTTATCCTAATTTTTTTTATAATGGAACCTTAAGAGGTATTGAGTGATCTCAGAATTTTTTTTAATCGCCAGGTACAATTTAAAATTTAGGGAAGTCCTTCCTAATGTTGCTGAGCCTTTTGAAAGGTAGATTCCTGGGAAAACTTTCGTTTCCTGAACGAGGGTATTTTTGGACATATTCCATCATATGATTTTGTTCAACATTAATTGTTTCTCCATGCTAAAGGAGTGAAGAAGGTGAATTTGTTAATACAAATAATTTATACATTGTGGAAACCACTTATGGAATAAAATTCTTTATGTCATTATTCTAGAAAATTATAAAAAATACCGAGACCCGTCAACTTTTGAATTGAGTTGTGTGTTATGTGAACATAAATTTAAATGTACAGGGTGATTCACGCAAGTATGCCATAGTCGGTGTTGTCTTTTTTAAAGAAACACCCTGTATATTTGCATATTTTTGATGAACCGATTCCAACAAACTAAATAATGTATGGTCAATTATGAATTATACAGGGTGAAATTTTAAAATTAATAGTTCATTACACTTGAAATATTGGTACTTTTTTAAATTAGCTAAATATGGATTTATCAAAAATCTTAACTAATTATTAGACGTATTTATATATTAAACAAAACCTGCTACGCCCATGAATACCTAAAAATTGCCTAAAAGCGCCAATAATTAGACAAAATCGGTAAATAATGTGGATTGTTTTCTATTCGGTCAGTTGTTGATCTGTTGACAGTTTATACCTCGGTTTATACTGAAAAAGTAAAATCTTTGTCAAACATCACTCTTTCCTTGTCGACATAACAATGAAATATTTAACTGAGACTCACCGAATTGAGATTTTAATGATGATCGGGTACGCGGATAACTGCAGAAGTCAAGTTGAAGTGGCAAACTTATTTAATCACAGGTATCCCGAATTGCCTAATATTTCACAAAGTACTGTGTCTAAAATTCATGCACAATTCAGAGAACTTGGACATGTCAAACCATTAAAAACAAAACCGCACTTCGTTGAAGATGATGTAAACCGACAGAACTGCAGATATTGGTCAGCAGAGAATCCTAATTGGATGCGTGAGACACATACTCAGTACCCTCAAAACGTGAACGTTTGGGCCGGTATCATAGGCGACCATATTATTGGTCCTATATTTATAGATGGAAATTTGACAGCTGAAAAATATTTAAATATGCTTAGAAATGAAGTTATTCCTGCGTTGGCAAACTTATATCCCAACGCAATAGATCCTAGCTTACCGAATAAAAATGTTTGGTTCCAGCAAGACGGGGCAACACCCCATTATGCTTTAATGGTAAGAACTTATTTAGATGAAATCTTCCCCAATAAATGGATTGAACGAAGAGGTACTATTGAGTGGCCAGCTAGGTCGCCAGACCTTACGGCGTTAGATTTTGTGGGGTTATCTCAAGAACAAAGTATATGCAACACAACCAACTAGCATTGTAGACCTCAAAGACAGGATAACTACAGAAATACGGAATATTTCACCTCAAACTTTAAACAAAGTTAAGGAGGAGTTCTATAGGACACTGTGCTATTGCCAACAACTAGGTGGAGAACATTTTGAGAATTTATATCAATTTATTAAAATCAAATACATCAGGTATTTTATGTATGTGCTTAATAACTGTAAAAATAAAAATTTTACCCTGTATAATTCATAATTGACCATACATTATTTAGTTTGTTGGAATCGGTTCATTAAGAGGATTTCAAAAATATGCAAATATACAGGGTGGTTCATTAAAAAAAAACCAACACCGACTATGGCATACTTGCGTGAATCACACTGTACATTTACATTTATGTTTACATAACGCACAACTCAATTCAAAAGTTGACGTGTGTCGGCATTTTTTATAATTTTCTAAAATAATGACATAAAGAATTTTATTCCATAAGTGGTTTCCACACTGTATAAAAGAGTTTTACAACAATATTCAAATAATTATCTATTGAAAAGTAGATGATATATTTTCAATTTTCCCAGAAAGGCAAACAAAATTTATTCTATGGGAAGTCTTGATTGAGGGTGAATTGCACCCATCAAGAAGAAGACTAAAACACCAGAACGAAGCTCATTTGGAGTTGGGTGAAAAAATAAAATAATTACATTTATATATTACACAATACATTTAAAGAAGAATATTAATTAGACGGACAACAATACATTTAAACATCTAATGATACTTGAAAGTTTCTCCATATTTTACAAAATTTTTCAAATCATTATCTGATAAATATTTAAAAATTTTTCTTCTAGGTCCAATTGGCAACTGTGGAGTTAGTAATTGTATTATCTTATCGGCTTGAATCAACATTTGCTTCCTCAATTTCCCCTTGATAATTTTTATGGATACTATGTTTTCATATATTGGAAATCTAGTTTTATAATTTTCACATTCTAAATCCAAAACTATATTTTCATTGCAAATAAAAGATGCCAATCTATTTTCATCAGATTCAAGTAAAAATTTGTGATAGGAAATTTTGCTATCTGCAATCATACAGTGCTGCATCTCTTCCAATTCGCTTCTACAACTATCCCAAAATTTGGAAAGGTCGTCACTACAGTGAAAACAAGGTTTTGGTTTATTAATATCTGTGAATAATATAAATTTAATCAAACTTTTTGAAAATGTTTTACCCTTATATTTAAACGCCAAGTCTATAACATCATAACCATCTTCATTTCTATTTCCCAAGTCAGCTCCTTTCGCAATTAACAACTTTGCTACAGACCTGTAACCGTTTCTAGCAGAAACATGAAGAGGAGTATTTTTATTGTTGTCTGTTATCGTAAAATCTGCTCCATGATCTAATAGAAGTTTGACTACTTTTTGTTGATAGTAATAAGTGGCATATAATAGTGGAGTCCAGCCGGTAGTGCTAATTGCATTAACATCTGCTCCTTTATTTAACAGTAGTATCGCCAAATCTTCATTACCATTTTCAGCAGCTACATGCAATGGAGTATTTTTATGATGATCAAAAACTTTCACATTTGCTCCCATTTCAAGTAATAATTGGACAATCCGTTTATGTCCACATTGTGCTGCTATCAAAAGTGGTGTCCAACCATCTTCATTTCTTACTTCTATTGCTGCTCCTTTTTTTATTAATAATTCTGTTATTTCTTCATCATCATTTCTAGCGGCTAGATGCAAAGGAGTGTCTCGAAACCTATTGGTAACTGAAAAATCTGCTCCTTGATCTAACAACAATTCAACAACACCTTTTTGATAATTATCAATGGCGAGAAACAAAGCAGTATGACCTGTATGATTTTTTGAGTCAATAATAGCACCATTTTTTAACAACAATTTTACTACATTCTTGTGTCCATTTTCAGCAGCCAGATGCAGGGGGGTATTAGGGCTTTTACTTAATTCAAAATCTGCTCCATGTTTAATAAGTACTTCTACTACATCAGAATAACCACTTTCACAAGCTAAATGCATTGGAATTTTTCCTTTTGTAGATTTGGCCTCAATATCTGCTCCTTTTGTTAGCAAAAAGTTTACAATGGAACTATGACCATTTTTTGCGGCATAGTGTAAAGGGGTTTTCCCTTCCAAAGTTTTAGCTTCAATATCTGCTCCTTTTTTCAACAGTAACATTAAAATTGGCAATTGACTATGCTTGGCTGCAAGATGTAAAAGTGTCCATTTTTCATGCAAGTATTTTTCATTTACGTCTGTTCCTTTCTTCAATGCCGATACAACCTCAAGTAAATTTCCAGTTTCCACAGCCAATAATAGTTTACCTAAATCTCTGCTTTGATCCATTTCACGCTAAAATCTTTCAAACCTAAAATAAAGAAATAAAATTAAACACAATATTTTCAGAAAATATTGAACATTGAAAAATTTCCAGAAGAACTTTCACTTTGGCTAGTATTTGTCAATAATTTACAAGCGACCCCAAGATCGGATTTCTATTGTATAACGCACTTGTATAGGGTTGGGTAGGCAAATAAAATAATAAAGATTTAAATAATAATGTAGCTAAATTGTTTTATAATTCTTTTCGATGTTAAATAGGGTTTTATTATTCTGTCTATTTCAAAACAGACTCTAGATATTTCAAAATAGTAGAAAATATTTTATTTTATTCTTTTTGTAAAAAATATATGATTCAAAATTAACATGTAATGCACCGAACTCAAAATTATCAAGATATTTAATTAAAAATAAGAATGTAACTATAATTATAATTGGAACATTTTTAAATGTATTAACTGTATTTTTGCAATTCATAAATTCATTGCTTCATGCAACATAGAAATAAGAGTAATATGTATAGAATCTACCTATACAAGTTTGCAATTAGGTTTAATAGGCTTTAATTATAATTTATTTTTGTAATCTGTGATTGTCATTTTAATATTACATACCTAAATACCTACTTTCTACCCGAAAATATTCCACTAATTTATTTTATTTTTCCAATCGTTAAACACTAAACCATAGATCACTAAACCATTGACAAAAAAGAAGACGGAGTGAAGTATGGGCCAGTATGGGCCATAGAGAAATAGTATATAATGAGATTGGTTCCTAGTTGGCATCGCCTTGATCGCAGCGCACCAGGAAGGGGTACCGGAACTAATTTTTACAGGATCAGTCACGTGAAATGAATTTACACTGGCCGCCCTATTTAAGAACATAAATATAGATTATTTTGAAAAACACTTTTCTATTCTATTGTAAAAACTCGGAAGGCATAAATTGAAGGTGTTTATTTACAAATGAAAGGCTTGTATGATATTCTCAGATTTATTTAATGCAAGTATATATTTATGTGAAAAGTGTGGATAAAATACAAGAAACAGTAACCAATTATTCTATATATCCATTACTCATTATTTTACATAGAGAATTAAATAACAACGTCTTCAACAACACACTGGAAGAAAATAATAAGCAAACACAAAAGATCGTCATCTAAAAATTATTCTGTATGTGTCCCGGTCACCTCTACCTTTCTGCTAAATAAAACATCGTCCTATACAATGGAATTATTTTTTTCGAATAATATTCATCTAAATGTTCTACATCCTAATTTTTAAATTTTGTATATAGCCATATAAACTGTATCAATATAAAGCTCTGACAAAAAAAAAATATATATAACAACAAAATGAAAAAAAAAAATATATATAATAATAATAATAAAGTTAAAAAAATTAATAAATAATAAAAAAAAGAAAAAAACAGCAAAAAAAAAATATCTATGAAAAAAAAAGAAAGAAAAAAATTAAGAAAAAAAAAAGAAAAAAAAAACAAGAGCTAAAAGTTAATAATTATGAAAGAACTAACCACTGAGAGAGAAAAATGTAATCTAATCAAAAATACAATGTAATTACTAACCCTAATTCTGTCAGGAGAGAACTTATAACAAATTGACTGGCCAGTTGGTTGTGAAAACCAGTGCCAATAAGACTTAATCACACACACAAATTCTGCGTTAGATATTTTAGAAAATACCTTGTACAGTGCTGAGAACATTAAATTTAAAATTGAGGGGTCCATAAAAGCGTTGATAAAAGTTACTGAGAGATAAATTCGAAGTGGAAGGAAGCGTTCTTGTAAAATATTAGCTAGACATCAACACCTCCATTGCCACAATCTTTATTTTAGTACAACCATATGTTTTCGAATATACGATTATTTCTTTCTGGGACACACGATTTCAATCTTTACGTATAAAAACAGTTCTTTGTATATTGAATTTTGAGTGCTATAAAATTGAGATTAAAAATATATATACAGGGTGAATCACGACTAACGGGACGGAGGTTTATGGCGAAACGGTAGGAAATTTGGAATGTTTGTCATCTTAATAGTTTGTATATCCATATAGGCTACATTTTAAAATTATTTTGAAATA
>CAJUYH010002015.1:43547-65360 GCA_910591685.1 Galerucella tenella | reverse complement strand
TATATATATATATATATATATATATAAAGCTTGTAACGCCGGTTTTATGGAATTTTTAAAAATATAACGGTGTATAGTTGTCCGATACATTCATACACATATGCATGGTTGAAAAAAAAAATGTATATTAAATTTATTCCTCGTGTTTAATTGTCGATAAAGTGATATTTAAAATAGGTCAGGTGAGTTGAGGTAATGTTCTCATAGATATTTGATAAGTCATTGAGGTTAATTTAATCTGAAACTGTGTAATGGAAAAATAATAAAATTGTAAATTTTATTGATGTGTGAGAAGACATCAAATCCTTTTATACATTAGGTATAATAAATACATATAAATATCGGATATGGATTGTGCTTATGAATTTTTCACGGTGAAGAGAGAGAAGAAGAAAAATGTCACAATACTATTTACCCAAATTACTTACTTCAATGACGTAATAAAATAAAATTAATATTTGTAGACGTGTGTTTGTGCTTGAGAAACGCCATGAGTCAAAGGGCTATTAAGAAACGCCCTCATAAAAAGTGAGAAGAAAAAAAAAACGAATAAAAAATAAATATAACAAATACAATTGTGGAAAAAAAAAAATGTGGACATAATTTGCTTTATGTATCGTAAATCTTTTAGACGTTTTAAATTGATAACAAATCTTTAATAAATCTTATAGAATATATTGGTGAGAAGAAATTAATAATAAATACGTGAATGTATAATTGCATGCATGCTATATGCAAAGTGAAAGAAATAGAACTGGTGTGAGAATGAAAGAAAAAAGAAAAAAATTGGAGAGCATGAGAACAACCTTGATGATTTAACAGCATCGAACTGTGTCTTGGAAATAATTTTTAATGATACCAACATTACTACATATGCGGAGGAAAGAATGGCAGGAATTTTGCGAAATACTGCATTAAACAAACGAAAAAAAAAAAAAAAAAAAAAAACATTGCATTATTTTATTCGCAATCGGCAATTAAATATACGAATATTAAAGAAAAATATTTTAATTAACCATATAATTAATCTTCTTATTTAATATTATTTCCAAACGAGTACCCACTGCCATGATATTATTCAACTAAATAAAACTTAAATCCACCTAGTGTATACATACTTAATTTATTATAGAAGATACACAGAGATATTTAACATGAACCGACACATTTGTGTTTATCAAAATTCACTTCAAACGTAAATACAGAAAGAAACATCAAACTTCAATAATAATATTTAGAAATTCTGAGTCGCAAGAAGTCTAAATTAATCCAATTTTTTTTATCTATTTCCAATGCAATAGGAGTGATCACTGTGATTTAAAATAAAATCAATGGCGAACATTGCGGGATAACCACTAGAATCATCAGATTATTGAAAGGAAAAAAAAAAAATGAATAATAAATGGCTAAACCATTGAAATGGGAAATAAAAAAAAAAAGGTAATCGACTATCGGCAGATCGCATTGTTGGTGCCGGATCAAAAGCCACGAGGCAAACAAATAATCATCGGCACAGGTATACAAACGTACCGCAAGGACATGCGATAACTGTACGATCGATATTACAGAATATAAAAAGAGCAATACAGAATATGTAAAATAAATTGAGACAAACTGACAGAGAAGTGTAATAATATTAATACATCAGTATTTATAAATGAAAATAATCTCTAGAACCTCTCTATAATAATATGAAACTATTCATTCATTAATAAAATTGCTATATATTAATATTTATTTTATACAATTTGGTTTTGTTGAATAATTTTTTTTTTTTAGTACTAATCGTATTATCCTCTCAATATAAATAACTTACCGTTTGAAATTGCTCCAAAAGTTCCTGGCGATCGTCGGCGACTGCAGTGGCCATGTTGCCCAAATCCTTCTTTGATCTCCTGTATTTTCCACGCCCCGCTCGTCCTCTCTTTTCCTCTTTCGCACCTTCAATAATGTCTTCTCCCTCTTCACATATATCCTTCTCACTCAGACGCGCCTTAAAAACCACTTGAATCAAACGCACACTCAAAAAAACTAATAATAATAATAATAATAATAAATAAACAAAACGAAAAAAATATTTTTATATATAAAAAATGAAAACTTCTTCAATATTCACTTTTGTCCTGAATTTCAATGGATATTAATAAAATACATATATGTACAACCCTTTCAATTCACTTGTAATAATTATTTACTATCAGAAAAATAAAAAAAAAATGGCAAAAATATCAAAAAGGAAAAAAATGTTTATTTCGCCTTTTTTTTTCCGCTTTCGCTGATTTTCCACAAACACCAAATCACGTTGCGTAATATTACAATAGGCAATGCGGTGGAATGTAGTGAATTAAAATATTAACCGCGTGCGTGTGTGTATATGTGTATGAATGGATGTATGTATGTATGCGCGTCAGTGTCTCTCTCTATTGGTTTTTTTTTTTTTTGCCCTCGTGTATTTGATTGTCCGGTGCGATCGCAGCAGAACTAATACTGACGACTGAACGGAATCGTGGCGATACACAAGCACCAAAATGCCGTGAATTCTATCAGCCCCACCACTATTACTACCACCACCGCCACCGTCGCCACCACCACCACCACCACCATCGCCATCGCCATCGTCAAAAAGACACCGGCGGACGAGCGCGCGCCGCGTCAGCACCGCGTCGAGTCGCTGCGCCCGACTTTAACTCTTTGTCATTAGTAAGAAGAATAAATAACATGTACATCTGTACAACATATACATTCATCCACACATTACCAATGTGACATATATAAATTATTCTATATTAGCCACGCAAGATATATCAGCTATTAATTATTTATAATAATAGAGAGTGATTTTTTATGAAAATAATTATTGCTATATTTATTTATTTCATTGAAGTTTACAATTAAAAATAAATTTTGTATTGTACTGTATTTTATTGAAAAATTTTTGTGGAATTTAATAAATATTGATATATTAAACAGAAAAGTGGGATCCTATTTTTGTCGATATGGAAAAAAATTATATTCTACAAAAAAGAATAAATAGAAGAAAAATTGTTTGGTTGAGATAAGGTATGGTTTTTTTTTTTGAGTAAAGAGTGGATGAGTTGATATTTTAATTTTTAATGGGAAATAAAATGAGATTGTTTAAGACTATTTTCTAAAATTCATTTCAATTCTTTAAAATTCAATAGAATCGATAATGTTTATTTAATTGAACATTCGAAGAATTGAATGGATATATCAAAACAATAATTGAAATTCCAAATACAAAACAAAGAATAGAGAATATTGTTTTTTATAATTTTGTTACAGAGAATTTAATATTTATCTTATGGGGGATTGATAAATATTGATATTAACATTAATATACATTATATGAAAATTTATGAATTACAAATTAAGTCTATGCGTTTTTTTGTCATTTTGAATTTTTGTTTTAGTCATTTATATGATGCACTTGTTAATTTTGATGTTGTTTGAATTTTATTTCTACGTTGAAATGCCAAAGTTTACAATTTTATTTCGATTTTTTTATAGCTTGCGATTTAATATGAAGAAATAAACAGAAGAGGAATTCCATCAATCAATTTAATTTTATGCTCCATTTTATAATTTCATTAAAAGTATTCAATAATAAAATTAAAACAATTTAAAATGCCATCAATTGTTTTTCTAAATTGCAGTATGTGCAAAAATTCATTATCGATATATTAAAATTCATCAAACCAAATTGTAAACAACAAAATGGAAGAAAATGTCAAACATAATCAAATGTAACATTAAAATGTCAAATAAATTTATAATCATAATTTAATCTAATCTAATCATAATTTATAATCATCTCTGGCAAAATGCTGTTAAATGATTTGTCAAATTGTTTTCACTATAAAATTACCAAAGGCAAATTACAACCAACTAAAAAAACACTAACCATATATGAATACAAAGTGCATTGTTAATTGTTTATTGCATAATAAATTTCAATTTATCCCACTAAAACAAATTCAAATTGTGAAAACACAATAAAAATACAATTGGCACAACACAATACTTTTCGTCAAGTAAATAATTATATACATAAACTTAATTATCACTGTAAATCTTTATTATCAGTTAGTTATTGTTCATTTAAATATATAAACAAATATAATCATCCGTTTATACACAAATTTTTTTTTTATGAAGTGAAAATTAATATTGCACTATTCGAACAAGTGATCCAAATACAAAATCCACTTATACATTATTGAAAAAGAAAAGAAAAAAAAAAGTAATAAATAAATGTGAAAAAATTGCAATAAAATTTTTTTCTTCACTGCAAACGAAAGTAAGTGTGTATAGAATTATTTATGCATTGAGATCGCGGTCATTGATAAGAGTGCATATACCAATGAAATATTCTGAATCTTTTCATGAGGTCGACCTTGCGTTTACATATATATATATATATATAAATTCTTTAATGCTGACGACATGAAAAGTATTGTAATATCTATAAGTATAGTTTCGTATTCGCCGACATCCATGAAGAATTAGTCATAGGAATATCAAGAAATTATTTTGCAAAAAATTTGCAAGATTGTAATTATTGTTTTTGGTGAGTGAATTTGACCTTCTCATTGAAATCTATATAAATATAATTCATCAAAGGCTTGTATGTGTTTAAAAAAAAAAAAGTTACTCACCCCATTATCGCAACATGAATCTTACATTATTATACATTATTATACATATTTTCAATGAAGTATACAAGTCAAGTGCAACCATCTTTTTTTTTTTTTTTTACTAAACACTGCTATGCTGTCACGTATCGCATATTATCAATAAGTACAGAAATAAAGTGTGCGACGAAAAGAAATCAATGATACTATACCAATAATGAAGAAATATAAAAATAATTTCTTCATTTTTTCTATCTCAATTTTTCAATGTTTTTAAAAATATTTCGACTGCCGATAAAATACCACTCAATGAAATTTCATTTAATCATCCAGTTGAATAATAATATTACACTGTACAGTTGGACAAAATAAAAAAGAAATTTTTTAACTTTTTCTCATGTTTTATATTATTTATTTTCGTTCAATGAATTTTGCTTTTAGTGATGTCAACTGACTCAATAAATAGTGTTGACAAAGAGAAATGAAATAAAATGGCGAAATGAATATCTCTTCGAGTTTGTCAGTGTGAGAGAAATAATATAATAAAGTTAACGCCCTATCCCCGGATAAATCTGAAGGCGTTGAATTTATATACCTTGAAATAAACATTCATACATATATAAATACATAGGCATATCACCCATGAGCGGCATCAGTGCATCTTGTGTGCCCTGAAAAGTGAATTCATTCACATGTTTTAACTGATGCTGCAGTTCATTGACACTTTATGCACAAACCGTCGTTTGTACTCTCAAAAAAAAATATACTTTCCATTTTTCTACATTGTGAATAAAGTTCTCATCTTCACCTTAAACCATCTATTGCATAATATCACACATTATCATAACTAACAACTGATAAAAGAATAAAAATTATCATTGAACAATGTCATATTTTTTTTGGAATTATTTTTCTCTTATCATTTCAGTTGTCATCAATAAAAATTTTAAAATCAATTCATTTTATCACTCTCTAATTAATTTTTCATCGCAAATGTGGATAACAAAGTAATTTACCCATGGCCTGCAACCAACTCTAATGTATATATATATAGGTAGGAAAAACGAAAAAAAATTTTTTTACTGCAGTATTCTCGCGTGTCTTCATCGTTATTGGACTCACTTGCACCACTTGTATTTGTTTATACATATATCTATACCTATATATATATCCTCGGTGCATTTTACCGACTCCATGCCAACCATGTCGACCACTAAACATATACATATATATATAATCGTGCATGCAAACTTATAATCAGTTTCGAGCGTTCAATAATTCCCATTTTTATGCAACTATGTAAAGTTGCACTTGGCTGAATATTTTTCTCTATATAGTTATTTTTACATGCCTTTTTATCGACGAACCTTGAAAGAACAAATGAGAAAATGAAATAAAAAAAAAAAAAAATTATATTCATAAACGATAAAAGAAAATGGAAAGAGTATTTTTTTATTTATTTATTTTTTTTTCTTTTTAATGATGGTGAATTTATAGTAATTGCCACTGTCGAAGGATTCTCCTGTATTCAAATACAAAATCATGGAGTGAAGACATTGAAATTATAATAATACGTATATCAATGTGAAAATTTAATTCCAGATGATTAAATTTCTTCATTGATCGATTCGTCATGTGGATGATTCACGATTTCGTTTTTTCTCCTTTTTTTTTTCACACTCACCTTATGGATATAAAAAAAAAAAAAAAAATCCGTTGTGTGACACATGACTCATCTTTGTATTTAATCTACCACAATAATACGAATGGATTTTTTTTTCTGTGTCACAATAATATACACGTCACTTCCAGGTGAATTAATTAACAATGTTGAATAAAAAAAATAAAATAAAATTGTAATTGTATATTTCTACAGTTGTATAATTATTATTTAACATGAAACAAGTCATATTAAATATTACTTTACTCTAAATTCATGATTTTTTTTTTATTTTCTTCGCACAATCAATATCAAAATTCAAATGCATCAATTCCAACGGAAAATGAGTGTATAATATTATACCAAACAGGAAAGGTGACTTCATGTCATTTTTCATAATGAATAATTAAAAAAACTCAATACATCATACAATTGTATACTGTTTTGATATTAAAAATAACAGCACTTGAATGAAATAAATAAATTTTGCTGTTGCCAAACGAATAACTAGACAAATTGTGATGAAATACAGATAGAATTATTGCGTGGGTACTTGCTGAATATACAAATAAATAATAATTCAATCTCAAGTAGTCATATCTATTCGACGCTTTAACTTCACTTTAACTATTCTGCTTATAAAAAACCAAATTTAAATACTTTAAATCACTTTAATCTCATTATTTATCAACTGTTCAAATATATACTCTTCTTTTCTTTTTTTTTCTTTTAATATATAAAGAATATATCATGTGCATATTTGGCAATGGTGTTTTGCTTATCAATAGCTTCTCATCTTGTCATTCGCATTGGCTGTATGCAATAGTGGGCGCAACTTTTATCCTGCTTCTGGTCATCATGTTGATATTCTTGTATGAAGGACATCGACCTCACAATACCAAATAGTGTGTTGAAGCGATACGAACACCGCGAGAGCAACGAGAACAGTTGAGAGGAATGAGGATGGATAAACGAATGGAAGAGCGTAAAAGAGAGAAAGCGACGAGGAAGAAATAGCGGGTGAGGTAGCACACGAAAGTACACATACAAGTGAACGAACAAAAACCGGTCTCTCAAAGATGCAAACACTATATACACTATTCATACTGCAAAATTAATTGATTTAATATACAGAAAAAAAAAAGTTATATTATATTTTTTTTTGTAATCATTTGGTAGATGATATTTTTTTCCTATCGGTCATCGTTTTCGTCATGTGAGGTGAAGTCATAGAAAATGTATTTAAGCTATCAAACTAGTTAGGAATTTGAAAGTTGAAATTCCGGCATTTTTTCACATATTATTATTTCTAATTGATGCAGAAGTGATTAGGAAAAATATAGATATTGATTAATTGGATAATATAAAATATTTTTTTTTTCTTTCAATACTTATGAATGTTTCAAAAGGTAAAAAAAATATTTTAACATTTGATTGTTTGTATTATTAGTGATAATAATGATAATTTATTGTAACTATCTTTGATAATTTTGTTTGGTTTCATGAGTGGTCAAGAGATATTATTAGTGTGATTTTAATATTTTTATTTTGTTTTGTGTAAATGTACTGTATACTTTTGTCGTTTATTCGCAAATGCCCCAATTGGATAAATACTTTTAATTCAACTTTTTTTTTTGTATGTTTGCAATTTGTGTTCAGTGACTGTGAATAATCATATGAATTTTTGTGTTTTCTACTTTGAATAATTGGAAAAAAGAACAAGTTTATCGATTTCAATACAATCAGACTTTTAATTTAATTTATATTAATTTTTGAACTATTTTTATAATAATAATATTGTTTTAGAATCGATTTGATAACTTATCATTGACTTTTGAATGAGTCTGCAATAAAATTTTCAAATACATAACATTAATTTGTAAGTTTTCATACGGTCCAATGTGAAAAAATAATAATAACATAATTTTTTTGTAGATTGTGTTGGATTTTATGAATTAACGAAATATTAAACAATTTAAATTTGAAATCACGGGGAATATAAATTGCAAAGTATCAATATACATTATTCGAAAACGATCGTTCAATTTTAGTAAATTAAAAATGGTGGCAAATACAGATTAGGAAATTCCATAACAAATGGTGAAATTCATCAGACAATTTTATCGAATTTTTCAAAAACAAAAACAATTAATTCAATGCACTATATAAAAATTTAGTTGATTATAAATTTTGTAAAACTCACTGCTAAAATTCAATCATTTTATTCAGGATGATTTCTTTTCATTCTGTATAATAAATATTTTTTAAAACTATTTTCACTTTTAATTTATACTAACGTTTCGAGTTAACTTTACTGAATCAAACACAATCTGTGATGAAAAAATACAGACGAAATGTCACGATGTTACTTTTGATTGAGGAAAAATGATGATATCAGGAGATTTTAGTTTTATTAAATTACGACTAATTGTTATCTGTTGCAATCTAAAAAAATATTTTACAGGTATGTAATGCATGTGTAGATGTATATATATATCTTAATCTTTGCGATTTCTTTCAATTTTTTTTTTTTGGACTTTACCTTTATTATATTCTTTATCACAGCCTGTTTTAAATGAAACACATACATGCATGCTCATATTTAAAACACTCTGTGTATCATGTACTTAAATCTATGAAACATACATTATTTTTTGTTTTTTTTTCTATTTTATTTTTTTCTATATATAAATCAGTGTTTTTCATCTACTTCAATTTGAGTTAGTAAACTTTTTCTTTCGTAAATTCCCACATTTTTCTTATTTTAATTAAAAAAGAAAAATCAAAACACAAGGACATATCATGGAATATGCAACTCTTATCAATAAATTGTACAAATTCTCACTCTACATAACGCGAAAAAACACAGTATTCTCAATTTCCATTTATTTATTCTTTATAATTTTTTTTTTGTTTATTTCCTCGATTTTCTTATATTCTAGAATAAAATTTTTCCACATCCTCTCCCACTTACTTTTCATCAATTTTTTTACACACAATTGCGCAATTTAGCGCCATACACACACACACTTTATTTTTTTGTTCATCATTTACTCTCATTAACGTATTGTATATATATATATATGAAATAAACTTCGCAGAATACATTTATAAATCACACAGACAGGGGAAAAAAAAAAAGAAAATGAGTTATAAACAATCGAAATCATCAAATATAAACATAAATGTGTAAATATACACACACATAAATATACATGAATGATGTTATAAACCAACACAGTTTTTCATTTTTTTTTTACATCTGTTATGTCAAATGCGACTTTTAAAAAATAAAAACACCATGTCACAAAAGCGCATCAACTTAAATTGCATATTTACATTGGATTTATCTGTTAATTATATTTTATTACAATCACTCGTCTATACTTGAACTTAAAGTTTGTTCACATCGCAGTAAA
The DNA here is from genome assembly GCA_910591685.1 of Galerucella tenella. Lineage (NCBI taxonomy): Eukaryota > Metazoa > Arthropoda > Insecta > Coleoptera > Chrysomelidae > Galerucella > Galerucella tenella. The sequence continues at coordinate 55,629 of CAJUYH010002015.1, read as the reverse complement.
TAATAATTGTGGTTCTATTTATGATAATTGCTTTACAAATAGAAAGTGTATAGAAATAAAGGAAAATTATATTGCTCACGTATACAAAGAGACATTGGCGCAATTAATAGTTAAACAAAAAGAAAAATCATATGACGATAGGGAGGGGGGATACAAGAAATAACAAAGTTATTGTAATGAAAAAAGTTTTTTCCTATGTTAACTCGAATAAAAGTGTACAATTGAGGAAGGCAAAGTAGATATGATATTTATTTAAATATATTTAAATTTTTACATCTGTGTGCAAAATTTCATTTTTCTCACTTTCGTTCTCACATCTGCCATACAAAAAATTTCCAATCACACATTTCCCAGTGTAATTTACATCTATTTTATTTTGTTTTATTATTTTTGTTTAATACATATCTCTTTCAGTCTATCTATACACGCTGCGAATGATCGCGAGGGTGAAAAGGGTGAGTTTAGTGAGAGGGAAGAGAACAGTCGGGATTTTGGAGGTTGGATAAATAAACACCTCTAGGATCTTACGTTACACGGGAGAAACATTTAATCGAAGACCGTAGAAATGCTGTTGATTATTAATAAATTATTGTTTTCGGATTTGTTCTTCATCTCCTTCAATGCCATATGTTATTTTGCATTCTTTCGTATTTGTTTGATATATTCCCCTAAGACATTGTGCAAAATACATATTTAAATGTATTTACAGGCAAACGAAAACGTTTTGATATTATTTCTTTGTTCGTTTTTAATATGTTCCGACGAAGGAACCTTCTTCCTCGATGTCCGGCTCGTTGTCGCCACTGAGATAACCCTGGGACGGATGACAAAAAAAAAAACAAATGGGAAAAGAGAATTGCATCTATTGGCCTATTTTTGTTTAACTTCACAATTATATGTATAAATTTTTACTGTAATTGCAATCGTTTTTAACCTGGCAACACATAACTACAATGCCCAAAATATAGGAAATGATAAAAAGAAAGAAAATAATAATAATCGCATAATAAATAGCCACAGTGTAAAAGAAACGTGAAAAAATAAACACAAGACAGCTGTCAAATTTAACAGGCTACAAACGAACGTCCATTCTATCGTATAAATATTATAGTTTTATTATCTTCTTTGCTTTTTTCTTTTTTCATTCTTATTTATTTTTCGTGTAGATAAGTTGTAATTTTTCATTAACTCACTGTACGACTTTGTAAATAAAAATAGTTTCGTTTTCTTCATATTCTGCTAATGTAAATATCATTCATAATTACTTTTTTTTCTCATTCATTATTATTATTATTATTATTATCATTTCTACTTGTTAATCATTAATTTTATGTGAGTTTATCAAAACTACTCTACACGATTGTGTCAAGTAAACAAAAATATAATTTAACGGGCAAAGCGAGAGTAAATAATGCAATGTATTAAATTATAAACAATGCGAAGGTAACTTAAATTCTGTACAAGAAAAACCCACATACATGTATATATATATATATACATGTATGCGTGTATGCATATGTATATAGCGAATAATTGTATAGCCAATGAGTGGATAAAATATTTGCCTCTTATTACGGGTGGGATATCAAACACACTAAAATATATCGGAACAATAGTTTGTTTAAATTAAATAAATTTAAACACACACACACACATATATATATATATAAATAAATGGTGCTGTTTTTTCACCTCTTCACCGCAAATTTACGGAAGACTACGCCAAAAAAAAAAAAAAAGTAGTGAGAAAATGACATTAAAGAGAAAAAAAAATCTATTCATAATAAAAATGAGATAAAAGTACAAAAAAATTCGTATGAATGATTTTTCTTTTTTACATGTAATATATGTGCATAATGTGTAAAGAATTGAGAATTAGACGTTACTGATATCATCATTTCATTGTTACGAATGTGCGAACAAAAAAGCAAGGAGAAAAAATAATTGAGGAGGCGTACGAAAATATCCACAGTAAATTCGAGATAATTCGTGATAACAAATTGGAAAGAATGAATTGCCTCAAAAGAATAATGGTGAAGTAAAATAAAATAAAATAAAGTTACAATTGTAATAATAATTAGCACCAGCCTTCATGCGAGCCGAAACTCAGGAAAAAAAAACAATAAGAAAAAGTTATTATTTTAATAATAATAATAATAATAATAATAATAATAATAAGTAATTGTAACAAGAAAAATAAAGATTCCCGAAGTGACGTTAATAAAAAATAAAAGATGAAAATTTCTAATGCGCAGGTAACGAAAAGACAGGACGTAACAATTATCTAGCTTTTCGTACCGTTGCGTCTTGATCCGAGTCCTTGCAATTACTGCATATATAGTCATCCTCCTCAGCGAGTTCCGTCCGATCAAGTCCCACACAATGCATATGGAACCAACCGTTGCATCCGCCGTCACACTGAACCCAATCAACTTCGCGGCCTTCAAATAAAATAAGATACATTATAATCAGTTGAAGAATAAAAAGACACATTGTAATAAATATAAATTGATTAGTTAAATGACGATGAAAAATCGTCAACATTTACCATTTGGCCGTAAACAATTGTCAGCTGCACAATCATCCTCTTCATCCGATGTATCTTGCTTTGTTTTCTTACGATTACCCCCACGTTTTTTGGGTATTTCTTCGCCCTCCTTTCGCTTCATCTAAAATATTTAAGAATAAATAAATAAAATATTAATTCATACAACTTATATAAATTAAAAGTAAAACAGTGAAGTGCGATACAAAAAAAAACCGAAGGGATATCATTAACTAAAATAGCTCATTACCTTTCTCGGTCCGCGTTTTAATGGACTTGGTGGTGTGACAATTTTCTTGCTATCTTTATTATTAAATCCCTTTTTCTTCACTAATGTTTTTTCATCAACTTTCGGCCGGCCAATATTTTTCGTCGACAATTCAAATTCTTCCGATTTCCTTTTACGTCCGCGCTTCTTCGGATCTTTATTATCCGCATTATAATTCGCTTGCACTTCCTCAAACGCCGCATATTTACGTACAGTCGTTGGACTATTTGTATGACTGAGAATTCTCCATATATGTTGTGTTTCATCCAATGCAACTTCCAAGAGATCACCTTCCATCATTAATTCCTCCAATCTCGCGCGCGCAGTAACTGATAGCACAACCGAATTCTCCGGATTTTGTGACTGTGATTTTCGTTGGAATTTCGATACTGCAACAATAAAAACCGTCACACAATCATAAATAAAATTATTAACAATAATGAAAAATATCTTTATTATTTCATATATTGATTCTCAAAAATGTCCTATATTAAAATTAAATATTTACCATATGAATAAGCATGTTCGCTGCTATTGAAAGTGCTGCATGTAGGCTCGTCGCCATCAATCGTAACAACATCATCATCGTCATCCTTCGAAGAGAGAAAAATCAAAAGACGAACAAATATAAATAGATGAATAAAAACATTTAAATCAATAAATAAGTATGGTTTTTATTAAAGATAAATACTTACAGCCGTGCTGATGACACTGTCATCTGAATGTACACCACTCAATGGTGCAATGGCTTGCACACGTTGATGCAATTCCGGATTGTTTGCAGCTTTTTTCAATTCACTGCTAATTATTTTTTCGGTTTTTTCACGCGCTGCGGCTTCAACAAGTTTCTGCGACATCACAGATAATTTTGCCAACACAGATGATATTTCCTCAGTAGCCAACGCCTGTCTCGCACGATCTTGCCAATTCATTGCGCGCTCCGTCAAACATTGAAGCGCTTCACCTTCCGGCAATCTGATAGAAATTTTTTGAAGACTAACCAACAACGCTAATATTGTTTCTAATCGCGGCCGTCGCGATCTCAAACAACACGGACACAAAAATTTTGTTTCTCTCGACGATTGAACTTTACCTTTGTACATTGTCTTTGGAAGTGGGACACAATTAGAATGAAACCAATCTTTACATAATTCACATTGTAACATTAATCCAAAGCGCGGTCGTCTACATACACAATATCGTGAGTCGTCAAAGCTCGCCTTTGACATATTTCTCTCGCGTAAACTTCTCATCGCCTCCATTTCACGCTGTTCAGCGAGTTTAAATGCCGCGACAACATGCGCCGAGTCACTTGTGTCATCCAATTTTGTATCACAAACTGAAACGGCGCCAATACTCTCATCGCCTTTATTCTTTTTTGTTTTTAATGCTTGAACACCAACGCCAATGCGCGGTGATAGCGCCTCCATTAATGTGTAATGTGAATTTTTTCGCAAAAATGTTCTTGCCGTTCGATCTTTCCACACTTTTGCCTGTGACAATGTAGACTCTAATAATGGTAATGCATCGAGATGCAATGGAATATTTCTGCCTTTACGTACGAGATCATCTAATGTATCGTAATATGGATAATTATCGCGCGCTTGAATTTCTTCAACTATTTTCGTCCAATTTTTTGCTTTAGTCAAAATATCTTGAAGACTATCAAGACTTGGTAAGTACGCATCAATTTCATCCGCTTCCTGTATAAATTCCTCAATGACAATAATATTCTGTCGACTTTTTGATTGTAAATAACCTTTGGCTTTCTCCTCCCATTTGTCAATATTAATTACCAGCTGCTGCAATTTCGACAGCATCGTTTCAATATTAATATGCGGCGGTATTCCCATACCTTTGTCAATTAATTTAGCCAAATCCTCGCGCGTAACTGACTTCGATTCGTCCAACATTGATTTCACCTCGTCTAACCACTGTATTTGATTTAATTTCTGTTTCAAACGCACCAATTGCGGCAACTCAATACAAATTGAATCACCAAAATCAATACATTTTTCCAATTTTGCATAATCACAATCGTCACAATTGGCTTCTAAATCCTCAGTGTCTTTTTGAAATTGTACAACTTGATCTAATATATATTTAACACCATCCGATTCTTTCAATTCACAGCAGAGATTTGTTATTTCCTTGTAAAATAATGTCAATTCTTCAACGGTTAATTTATATTTTGTATCAACTGATTGTCGTGTACGTGTACGCTGTTTATTATTTAATAACTGTTGTGCAACACTCGCGCACTTTTCTGCGTCCTGCACCGCTGTTGTCAATGCAGTTAATAATTCGCTGTCAGGAAATTTTTTACTCTCAGCCTCACTCAATAATTCTTTTAGCTCGCTCAATTCAATTTTTTCACCTTTTGGATCCATTGCCTCCTTCACTTTCGCCACCCACAAGTCAAATGACTCGGCCTTTAATTTCAATTTTTGCAACATTATTGGTAATTCATCAAGTGTATAGCGATAACGTAATGTATGTTTCTCCGGTGGACAACTGCACAAATCAGTAAAATGTCGCAAACACACCAATTGTGAACTGTGACACGAGCACGTCACAGCACTGAGAAAACACGTTGTTTTACACGCTTCACACTGTCGTTCATCGTCCGGCAGCAATTCAAATGCTTCACGTTCAGCTTCTGTAACACCCTGAACATATGGAAAGTACATTTGTGAGACAATAATCATCTAAATAATTGACAATCAAATGAAAAACAAGATATATCAATATGCTACAATATCACTAACTAATTAGTGCTATTGAGATAACAATTCATTTGATTTAATGAATGATTCATTGAAACCGATTTTATGGGATAAAAATTTATGGATAATTTTGTATATACAGCGAAGTCATTATTGCTGTCAACGTGTGGGTATCAATCACAGCTACATTGGCTCTATATTACCGCGGAGGTGGACATGTTATAACCGTGGAGAAAAATAAACAATTAAATAAATGAAAACGAAGGGGGGCGGGGACAAAATTTCGTGATTTCTCGCGTTTTTTTTCTCATTCTCAGTAGTCGAATATTTATAACCAATAATTTACTCATTTGCTAACGAATTCCGGAACAATAACTACACATAATGGCTAACCACAAATATATATATATCCGTAAATACACATCACATATATATACTCCCATACATACAATTATATATATGTATAAATATGCGTGCGTGTGTGTGTACGTGGGTATATGCGTATCCATACGCATACATGCATACTTCACATACCCATTTATTGAGAAAGCCCAACTAATGAGAAACAATTGAAATGATAACGATGTGCTGTATCGTCCGAAAAATCACGCCCGACTGATACAAAAAAAAAAAAGTAAATGAAAAAAGAAGACACGGAATAAAAATGCTCCCAGATGTAACATAAAAATTACCAGCGTATAAATTACTGATAAACATAATCCACAACTCACTCATTATTCCATTATACACCAATAAACTGTGAAAATTAAACGTATTTAACGACAAATTATATTATTAACAAAAAAAAATTGTGACTCAACAGAATGGATAATATTTAATCGCGTAGCATCATGGCATACACGATGCCCCCGCGAGAGACAGAATGTGTGGCGTTTAAAATCTCGACATAACCTCAAAATTATTATATTAACTCATTTGTAACTCACCCGTGTAAGTTTCTTATGTCTCTTGGACCTCGTTTATTTTTCTTATATATATATTTTTTTTCTTGTTCTTATTAATGTTACGTAATATCACATTGAATACGAATATATATAGAGATGGATGCACAACGTAATACAAAGTTGGTGAAGGTTGAAGCGACAGTAACGATGATGAGACGATTATAAGGAACTATAACTTATAGAAATAATTTGCGCGGAGATTTGAACAAACGTTTATAAATTGATAATATTAACGTATTACATTACACGTAGTACATTAAACAGCGAAGGTTTAGCAATTGTGAACACTAACCAATTCGGAACTAGCGAAACAAGTTTTATATATATGTATATACGCACACGCGTGTGCTCGAATACATTTATACTGCGCGATAAATATTAAAACCAGCGCGATACGAAACAGTTTCACTTAATAAATGTTGGTATGTATACGTATACTTGTATTTTTTTATATTGTATACATGAGCAGTTAGCTCGCCGTGCGTCGCTTGTTTGTGTTGGGTTCGATGGCGGTCACAAGGCGGCAACGAGACCCTGCATCACAGCGACATATTTGATATATCTATAGTATAGTAGTGTATATTACACTATACCATAATGGCAACTTCACTTTGGCCGATAATGTTTTCTCTCCGCTTGTATATTCACCGTTGTATGTTTAAAATGGGAACATAACCTCCAAAGTGTGGGTGTGTTTTATGTGGGTAACTAATCGGTAATGATGCGATAACTATGAATGTGTGCGTACTTTTAGCGGTATTGAATTCGAAATTTTTTTTTTTTTTTTTTTTTTTTTTCATGTTCTTCTGATTATACATAACTTTTATGTTTGCCGTGTGGTAAAAATAGAGAATTTTTTTGAATTAAATTTATAATAGTTTGGTGAGTGGTTATTCAATTGATGTTTAAATATTATATATAATTTCTAGTCATGAATAAAATTATAATTTACTACTTACCCATTCGAGTAAATTTTTTCTCAACTTTTTTTCATCATCAACCATTTGCAGCATATCTTGATAAGTCGCTGTTGCTATTCCGATATCCAATGCATCTGGATCAAGTGACATTTTGCAAACCAATTCGTCATGTGAGAAGACACAAAATCGTCGTAGATTTGAATAATGCGATATGCATTCTCTACCAATTTTCAACTGCAATGGAAAAATTCAAAAGAATAATTACGATAATAATGATAATGACGATTCATGAATTGACTTATACTCGCATTATTGAATAGAAAAAAAGAAAGAAAAAAATTAATTCTTTGTGCATTCTAAACGGAAAATAAAAAAAAATTACAAACCCAATCGGCCGGTGCAAAGTTTACGGCTTCAGCAAAGTTATAGCCTTGATTGAAACCTGCGTGATAAGCTCGTGGGAAAGTCACGACAAATTCACCCGCATGTTGATCCGTTCTAAATACTGATACACCTAAATATCATAAAAGAAAAAACAAATTATAAATAATCTAAATACGAAAGAATATTATATTAATAATCATTTGAGTAAAAATGGTCAAAGAACACAAATGTATTTGTTTGAAACGAAAAGAATTATGAGAGGTTTTCTGGTGATATAACGAATAAAAAAATTATTAAATAACTTTTATTGTAAATTATTTATCATGGATACGTGACACCATTTTATTTTTCACAATAAATAATTCAAAAATTTCGAAGCTTCGAGTAACTACTATTATATTGTTTCAATTATTGGAATCTCCATTTCGAAATGAAATTATAAAAGTAATGACGTCTTCGGCCAAGATAAGGTGCCGAATTACTATCAAACACATCTAAAATAATTGCGTTTCCATTTTGAATTTCGAAAAATCCAATAACTCAAGTCAAAAGAGAAATTGCTATTTTTTTTTTGTTTCAAATTCCGAATTCCAATAATTTTAGTCCCTATTGCCATTGAATTACAATTTTCTTTCAATCTCTCAACACATCCAAACACATTTAGGTTGTCTTCCACATTTCCCACAATTGTAATTTTTAAAATGTTTTAATTTCTCTCACCTTCATTACTTAAAATCGTCGGATTCATAATTGTAACCAGCTGATGAAGTAAATCGGGCTGACTGTGAAACAATTCAGGCGCTGCTGATTTCATGGAATGCTCAAATTTTTCAGCTTCAGAACCTGGTACACCATACCAAGTTTTTGGCTCACCCCAATGTAAATAATTAATTGAATAACTCCAATGATCCTCATTGTGCCAGCAAAATGTCGCGAAACACATTCCAACATACATCCATGGTACTTTCATACCACTGATATCAGCATTAATATGACCCAAAACACTTCCTTCAAGTACAGGAAGATTATTTAAATTCCACGATGACTCTGCATATTCTTGATCGCATGTAAATAAATTCACGCTTGTTTTTGTCGGGAATCCCGAGCCATGATCCATTGTATGAAGATCAGCGCCATATTCAACTGTAACATCCTCATCAATTGACGATACAATACGCCAAAATTCCTTTTCAACCAATGATGTTGGCACCATGTGCACTGGCATATTGAAATAATCACTTTTAAATTGATCTGCCATTTCGCCAAATTGTTGCAGTGTATATTCACGTTGAGCTTGTTCAAAGCCAAATGCCTCCATTGGCTTTGACACCTCCTCGGCAACACACTTTGGACATCTCCAATCGCCTTTTGGTATCTCCGTAAGCGGTGGTAAAAGACAAAATGTATGATAGCTATCATCACAACCATCACAAAGCAGCATACTCTCTTCCATGTCACCTCTACCACAATTATGGCAAATATATTTCGCCAACTGCAAAGTAAAATTTAATTTTTTTTAGTCATGTAAATAATTAAATATAAATATAAAGTGTCCATTTAAATATTTATTTATAAAAGAATTAATGAATTTATATTACCGGATCGTAATCATATGTGTATTTTATTCCACGTGTTTTATTTGATTTTTTGCCTTCTTTGGTATTAAATCCCGCCATTTTCGGTCCAGCCCCATAAAATTGTAGTTTCTTCAATTCTTTACTGTCTTTGTCATTATCGATTTCTGATTTAATGTCATCCTTTGTTTCATTATCTGAATCACATTCATCCTTACAATCTTCCTGTTTTATTGATACGTCTTGTTTATCATCACCCGCAAAACGTTTTGATCGTCGTGAAAATTTTGCTGCCGGTGGTTTTATTTGTTGTCGTGATATTATACCGTGTGGCTTGTAATCACGATCTTTTTTTTCGGTTATTTCAGGTTCTGGCTCTATTTTAATGTCACTCAATGTTTTGCCCTGTTTGAATACGTCAAATGGATATAAAATTCTTTCATAATGATTTTTTAAAATACTGCCAACACTCCTGCCCGATGGATATCCCAATTTGTTTGCAATTTTCGCCCATCTTCGTTCTCTCGTGACTGTTTCAATACCACCTGAATATAAAAAGAAAATTAATTAATAAACATATATCAACAATACAGTTGATGAGTTACTATAAATCTACGTAAATATCAAATATTTATTTACCTTCGTCAGTGACAATTTTATGCAATGAATACAAATCCAATGCTTTTCTCTCAACCAATGGAATTTTCAGTGACGATCCTTGAAGCTCCCAGAATTTTGCAATCTGATCTAAAAAATTTAATTTAATTCGTGTTTTTGCCTCAAGCTCATTCAATCTCTGTATCCTCGGTACGAATTTGAATTTGTCAACGTCCACAGCAAATGGTGGTTGCCAATTCTAAAACAACCGAAAAAAGAAAAAATCAATATAAAAATATAAGACAAATTAATATTAAATAACTTTCAATATTTTACTTATGTATTAAAATACTAAAAATAATGACGCAGTACATCACAATAAATATAATTTACCATCAAAATCTGCATATTGTATAACAAGAAAACTAATTAAACTCAGAATTTCCGCATTGCCAATCAAATACTATCATTATTGTTTTCACCATATATTCGCAATATTTCCAAATAAAATTGTCAACCTAATCGCCGTTAATATTTCATATTGATATTCACCGTGTTGTATAATCAATATTCATTTTAGGTAGTTTGTGAATATATATATCTAGATAAATAAATCAATGTCACTCTCGGCATTTTATTGCGGACCATATTTTGATGGATGTTTTTCATAATACCTAAATTGAATTGGACATTATTAATATATACGCAGTTTCTTCACATGTATATTCTCTTGAAAATTATATACGTGTATAATGTAAAAACTTTGCGGTTGTGCGTTCACAAAGTTCTATGTGTAAACGGCTTCCCTTTGTGTTACATCACTTTCGGTAATGGCGTCTCGAGCAATTCTTCCCATGATGGATCGATGAAAAAGATGCCATAATTAATTGCGAATAATATATATTTATATTAATAATATATATTTATATTATTAAATATGCAATGAATATTTGAACAAAATAATTATGTGAAATATTATAAATATTATAAACAATATTAATATAATATTAAAAATAGTATAAATAAAACTTAAAAACTGGAAGTTTGAAAATCTTTTAATATAGATATGAAAATAGATGAATAGTGAATGAATATCGCGTGAAGTGCACGCAAAAAATTCCTCAGATATTGATTTAGAACGGCAGCTATTGCTGTGATGGCATTCGATTTAACTGTTACAATAAATTATCATTTTACATATTTAAATGATATTTGATTGAATTAATTGTACGCTAATGTAAATAATGAATTGTCATTATTTACTTTTTTTTTTCTTTCTAATTTAATCACATTGTCTATTGACGATGATGTCCGTGAATTGTTCACGTCCAAATATAAACACAGACTTTAATTAAAATTCCAAATTAATTTGCAATTTTTCTTTTTCCTTGTAATTTATTTTTGTTTTTTTCCTTCGCAGTTTTATATTAAATAATTGTCAAATTGTTAATACTTCATTTTTTTCGACAGACATTCCTCATTATGACGTCAACCAAAAAAATATATATATATATATAAACACACACACACGAGTGGGTGGAGTGAAAGAAAGAGAGGAAGCGAAAGAGGTAGAGAGATAGACAGATGCCAACAAGGGGAATCACAAATTGTTTCTATCGACCCGTATACAAGTGAAGACGTAGGGAAACTCTCATAGCCAACGGAGAAAAATAAAAAAAAAATGAAACTTCATCGACATCCATCAATATCGAAACCCAATATAAAAATGATACAGCCATTTTCCTCCAGCAATAAAATCGATAATGCTAAAAATTTTAATATCACATCAAAATAAATAAACAACTGAGTGCACCTTCTTAAACTTTCTACTCTCTCAATTCCCATCCTTGCAACCTCTCGATCGATTTTAAATAAAAATGCAAAATTCAATAGCTTTATGAATGTTATTCTCACATAGCTGCATACACACACACATATATACATATATATATATATATATTTCTCGAACCCATCAGATCACATAGAACATTCACGAAGCATTTGTGAAATAAACCCATAGCCATTTTTATTCATTTTACCATTTTGTTTCACTCGTATTTTACGATAGTGAATAGCAATAATATTGAAACAGAAAAAAAAAAA